>DWTW01002644.1:0-10781 GCA_018246275.1 Papilio slateri
GCCGGGTACGCGGGCGGGCGGACTGCCGGGCGGGGTGCGGGGCGGGCGGCGCCGTGACGTCACGCAGCGGCGCCGCCGCCGCGGCCCGCAGCGACTTTCGAGCGCCATTCTCACAGACTTGCTCTGATGCTGCAGTGATAACGACCGATCGGCGGGGGTCGGTTCGTGTGGAGCCAATGCGCGTCCGGTTCTACGCGAATAAGTATACCTTTGGTCCTTGAAACGTTAGTTGGCCATCGCCGAGTATGCAAAGCTACTTGATCTAAGGCCGCCATCGCGACTCTACGAACTTTACCAGTCTGTCACTTTATTAGATTAAAATTAATTATTATCTTTAATAACGATATAAAGTCGATCGAGTGTAAATTAATGTAGAACGTCAATATACAAAATATAATAAATTATCTTTTTTTCATTTTACTTTAATTGGATATAATACGATACATTGCAATGTTAGGATTATTAAACGAATTTTTAAAATAAATTTGAGATCTCGCTTACTTTTACGTAGTCTTTGTTTGGATATAGAACACATTTCTAATAGATGATTGAAATTATTTAACTATTGCGTGTACGAACTAGCGCTTGCTCGCGCCGATCGCATCTCTACGATCTAACTCTGACACACGGGCCTAAAGAAATTTAGTAGACCAAAATATATCACAAATTAAATTAATGGAACTTATAATGAGTTTTTTTAGAGTGTATTGTGTAACAGAACTGATGGTTAATAATTACGATACATTAAATGAAATAATTTATAGCAAAAAATGAATAAATTTACTAACACAGATTTAGTTATTTTTTAGTCAAATATAACTACGTAACTGATGGTGAATTCTGGAACTAAATCCACTTCATTAAATTGACCAATGCGTTGGAGTCCTATGAGTGACAATAAGGAAATAACTCACAAACCATATCAACAAATCATAACAACAACAATGAAACTAATATTTCCGTCAAGCTAATCCTGATTGCAGCTCGAATGAGTCTAATAATATCGAATAGATGGTGTCGACTAAAACGTCTTTTTACACATGCGGCTAACTATTATGTACAAGAGTAATAGTCATTGTTTCGTCTCGGTGCAGTCGCGGCGAACCGATGGCTTCTCACGAACGCGGCGAAACGAACGTCTCTCACTATATAATGTATGTATGTATGTATGTTTGTACTCGTACTCGCACGGGGATAAGCGGCCGTGTACGCTTGTTCTAATTTAAAAAGGTATGTAGGAAAATATAATTATAGTGAGGAGGTGAGAGTGGATGAGACAGCCGACGGCGGTGCGGTGCGCCCGCGCCGTTCCGCCGCCGGCCCGGGCCTAACAATTATAACATTTCATCGTAATAATTAAATATTCTAAGAAAAAATGTCTTAAATACCTATAACACCGTAAATATAAAACAAATAATTACGTTATTTTGTTAGGTATGATATCGATTTTCCGTCCGTCTTACAATAGACTCACACCTTACGATTTTATTATCAATTTCCTAGCTAACGTTAACAACATAATCGCGGACGCGTCTCCTGCGGTGTGTGCGGCTGGGTGCGGCGTGGTGCGGGCCGTCGCCGTCAGCTGTCGTTGTTGTCGATGTCGTTGTTGTTGTCGGAGCGACGTGCAAATAGTGTGCCGATAGATTTAGTACGGCACGATACGACACGGCAACGTCGCTGGTACGGCTCGAGCCGCACACGTGACGTCATTTAGCGAAAGATCGCTCGGCACGAAAGTAAACAAAAAGAACGCGAAGCGAGCGCGTCGCCTTGAGACTGACGCGCTCCGTCAACTCTTCATTATTCAATTAACTACATACTCATAAGTAATAAATTACCTTTAAAAAGAATATTGATTTATTTCGTATCATTTTCAATATTTTTTTTTGTAACAGGAAACATTTATATTTATAACGTATTTATATAATAATAGCATTTAAAAGATTGTTCATTATTATTACCTAAATTTTAATACCTAGATTTATAATATTAATGTTTAATTGATGTAGGTAATGAGTAATAATAATAGTAAATAACGAACGATTGCAACCGAGTGCACGTGTGTATCGAGCGGGCCGTGGCCGTGCCCGGCGCACGGCCGGCGGGGCCGCAGACTAGACGGAGTGGTCCAGAACGTCTCCAGTACCTAACGAGTATGATTAATGAATTGACTTTATTAATTTAATCTATTACCTCGAACCTGCGCTTTTAGCTGTTTCTCTTAGTATCCCTGTGTTCGGTTTATTGAAATGTTTTGATTTCCGGAAACTATACCTCCTTCTGTGTATGAAAATTTTACGGTTTACGATAATCATTATTTTGATTAATAAAATTTATATATATACGACTAAGTACGGTGTAACTCCGCGATTCTAATCGAGCCGCGCAATTTTCTCAACAGTGGTCTTACATTAAGGTAAATACAATCGTAAGAAACAATGAAATATTAATTACGTAATGCACAAAATTGTTATTTATTATAATTACAATACCTACTTCAAAGGTATAAGACAGAAATGAATTATCTTAACGCGATGAGAGATATTCTGAAATGTTCCGACTTAGCTTTCCAAACATCCTTACGAATCGTAAATATGATCATGTTATCCTTAGGATAAAATTTTATATCATAATACATGTTATTAGAAAGTATGTATATACGCGTTACTAATATAGACTTAGACGAAAGAAATTGAAAAATGTTTTGCTACTGAAACAGAACTGTCATTTGAAGAAGTGATTTTATACAATTCGAATTAGGCGAAAAGTAATGACTGATTATTTAAAATATGCTCAGTATGCAATAGTATAGTAATTATGTTAATTAATATTTGACATTAATATTAAAATAGATAGAATAAAATATGTGATGGTGGACGAGCGAAAAGAAACGCGGCGGACGCAGCGGTCGCGAGCGGCGTTATTGTCTACGGTCCAGCGAACTCGTCGCCGTCGCGTCGCAGTCGCATCGCCGTCGCATCGCCGTCGCAGCGCCGTCGCATCGCCGTCGCAGCGCCGTCGCAGCGCACGGCCGCACCGGCATTACCTACTAAACCGCTACCGACAAACTCAACTCTGTACACGCGGAACATGAGGGAGGGATAAAAGCTTATTGCCAATAACATCAAACCTCTTATTAATTCTGAACATTTCAAAGTGTCATACAAGCGTCCTATTAAAAATCTTAATACCAACTTGGTGGTGAATATGAATGTCACACACCAAAAACTGTCTAACTAACGAAAGTAAGTCCCACACGTCGATATTGGACGTGCGGGAATACACCTTAAACTGTATTTAACTATGAAGAATAAATTATTTATTAAGATATAATACCTCCCTGCAATAAACTCCACTAGATGCATTTATTTAATTATGAAATCTATTTTTTTGTAGTTTATTATTATTCTGACAACACATCTACGGTACAGTCGAAGCGAGATTATTTGAAAAAAATACCTGTTTAATTAATAGACTATCTCTCATTCACACGACAAAAAGTAGAGTATCGTTATTTACAATAGAGTCGATATTTTTTTATTAAAATGTCGGGGAAAGGGGAGAGTGGGGTTGTTGAGGAAAAGGGTACAGTGTGAGATTGAGATGCCGCGGTCGACGGATCGGTCCGTGCGGTGGCCGGACGGATTAGACGACCGTCGCCGATGCGGCGTGCGGCCGCGCGAACTGCGCGGCGACAGCGCGAACTGCGCGGTGACTGCGCAAGCAGCGCGGCGACTGCGCAGCGGCTTAGCGGCAGCTGCGTGGTGGCTGCGCGGCGACTGTAGCCGGCCGCCGGGTGGGCCGCGGCCGTGGGGAAGTGTTGCCGCCGCAAACGCATCGCAGAGATTAGCTGGATGCAGGTTTGCGGTACAAAAACTGCGCTATGTTGCGGCAATTGACGGCGTCAACGCTCGCTACGCGTCGCCGTGCCGCTCGCCACCTATAGTGTAGGACATAAACAGTAATTATATATCACCTGATGATCGGGAAAATAGCAAGTATACATTTTTATAGGGATATTTTTTGGATTATATCAAGTAAATATACAGATGTCGAAGTTTATAATTGTAACTGTCTAAGATATATCCAAGCTTAATTTGGTGCGTTTCATAGCATCTTAAAAAAACCCACTTCCAGCATTGATTAAGAACTAGAATATATATTTACATTTTTTCGAAATATGGGTATATATCATGCATAGATATCATAAAAACTCGCAAAATCAAAATACAGTATTGCATGATTTAGCAGCGATTTACACGGCCGTTAAAATTTCAGGCCATTAACTTTGCATATCTGTTGAGTCCCTATCGTATTAAAAATATAATTACTTAGTGGTTTTTAATATCCTTTATTATAAATTTACCGCAGTGCTGAATTTGCGAGGGAATTAATTATTATGACTAAACTAATATTTTGCAGTGATAAGCAAATCTTGTTTAAAAGTACTCACGTTATATATTTGTGCTAAACACTTTCAATGGTAACCATTGGTGAATGCCGCAGGGATCAGTGGCCCCTGGAAAAGGAAAAATAAGAAGGAATTAACAATTGGTACAACATTTTCTCTTTTTATGATGTAAGCAAAAATTTTCTCTTTATTATCCACCCCCCTCGCATCGAACGTCTAGACGCACGCCGGATTTTCATTATTTCGCTGCGGATATCCCTGGCATTCTGATAAAATAATTCGTTTCGTCGTTATAAATGCACAAAAAGAATATTTTGGTACTGTCAGTGTTTATTTCTAGTATATGTTATAAGTTCCTTGTAATGAACACTTATTAATAAGCAAGTTATTTCACTACCTAATATTAATATATTATTTTAAAACAAACGTGAATGCACTTAAATAAAAGGAACATTTTGTTAATAAAAGGTTTATCGCTTCTAAAGATTAAACTGTTGTGTATAGGTCAGTAATTGAACGGCGGCATAAAGCGTTCAGTAGAACATTAACCTCTCTTGGGGCAGATTTAAAGGTAGTAAGTTTGGTGTTCGTAGTCGATAGAGCGGTAGCGAGCTCCGTGGCCAACAAAATAAAAATAACGAGTGGATGAGTTAGAGCTGCGAGCGACCGCTCGGCAGCGGTAATTACACCGCTTGTTCTCAGTGATTTACGATTATTGCCCATGGGCATTCCCGTTACTTAATAAGACCATTTTATATCTGGGGACCACGTGCGTTCCACTGGCCCGGACCTCAGCAGCTAGAATTTCCAGTCTCGTATTAGCTGCGTGTTTGTTTTGAAAAGCCATCACTATCGATTTTCGATACAAGTCGCATGGTAAACATGGCCGTTCATAGTTCGTGTTTGCCAGTTTAATGCAGAAAATAAATGTTCATTTACAAGAAATTTAAAGACCGGTACTTATAGCAGACAATTTATCATGCCGAAGGAATCGGAAAAAATGAACATCCTTAGAGAAATGGTTTGAAAAATATCTAAAAGATGCGAGGACAAGAAGATCTAAGAATCGCCAGCAATGGCTGCAAGGGCGAGCGTCGACAAGCAATGAAGACTGATGGCGTCTCTGGAAGGCGGTTATGGAGCGCGGTCGCAGCTTTAAAAGGCTCGCGGCGGTGCACGGAGCAGATTGTCGCCTCTTTCGCCCACCGTACTTATATTTCGGAATTTACTTTATTATCGTGTCTCGCGCGCTTCACTCGCTCACTAAATTATGATGATTATGCTTTAAGAGCGTCAAGGAGGATCGGTTTCATAATGAGATTGGAACGTCTCGCTAAAATTTTAGAGTGTCGTCGGCTGCTAATTGCATCTGCGGTGTTCGCCGCGCCATCCGCGCTGACTTGAATCATACGTGACACTTTAATCGAGTACCCTATTCAGATTTAACCTTATATTTTATATTCTCAAACTTAAAACAATGCATATAATAACAAACTGCCTCGTATTGCAGTATCATTCTATATCCCTATCATTTTGATACGTATTTGCAAATTTGCAGTTCTGGTTTACATTTACTTTATATTAAATTATTTTATTTTTTTTTAGGTCTTCAATTATTCGTGTTATTGAACAAGGCCGAGCACACACACATAACCTATAATCATTGAAGAGTTCTAGTAAAGTAATAACTAGTTATAGTCCAACATTGTTCACAAAGTGACACTATCAAATATTATTGGAAATAAACGTACTTTACATGTTAATTCTAGCAATGATGAATTAGAATGTCTCGCCTCGCAAATCAAAAATTAAAGAAAAACAAAACAAACATTAATTTGAATTTCGTGCCAGTTGAAACTTTGAGAAAAGAATACTTTTGTGAAATGCCTTCATTTGCGTTTCACTGAAATATATATTTTTGAAGATGACGTTGTAAATGAAAAAAGTTACAATCAAAAGTTAATAAACTTCATTCCATTCATCACGAAACAAATTTACTTGAAACTTTATTTTTTATTGCGCGATTGTTCTCGCCCAGTGCATCTGTGCTCAGCCCTACAACTTAATTATGATGATTAAGATTTATAAAGAACCGTATCTTACAACTAAGTAATAACGAATAACGCTATATTTATACAATGGTATAAAAGCCTAGCTCTGATGTATATCCTACTAGGGGAGAAAAATATAGGAGTTGCTTTCGATGGGGTGGGACTCGAAAACATTTCTAAGTTAACAAATTTTATGCCGGCTGTGATTCGACCCCATGTCTAAACTATTACTAAAATTTAGTATAACGATCAAGTAAGCCAAGTTAAGCCACGGGTCCTGCGTGGTGTAGACAACGTCGATATCTGTTCGAAAGTCTTACTAAGAGAACATTACCATTTATAAAAATTAATCATAAAAGTTTTGCGTATAATATTATATTTATCGTGGCGTGTGTATGTGTGTGAGTAGTTGTGTCAACTCACTGGGGTGTAGTTGAGGGGCGCGCGGCTGACGGCGATGGCGGGGAAGCCGGAGGGCTGCGGGCTGGCGGCCTGCACGTAGCCCACGCTGTCGGCGGCGGAGCCGTACACATCAAGCGCGGGCCCCGGCGAGCTGGCGGCGGGGAAGCCGGCGCGCCCGCCAGCCGCGTGCGGCGACGCCGGCGGACCGAACCCGGCGGCGGCCGCCTGGTAGTTGTTCATCACTGCCGATACAATGACAAAACGTTAACACCACACTTTTGTTTATATAACAAAATAAAAAAAATACTAAAGTCAAATATAATTGAAAGGCGATTTGTTGATGTATGATTGTGTGATTGTGTGATATCTTATAAATTTATTTTACTTGTTTTCCTTTAAATATTATGTATTTCTAGTTGTAGTTAAGTTTTATATTGTTAAATTATTGTGTAAATATTAGTTTTGTGTGATTTCTTCAATTTTATTTGTTAGAACTTATTTGTTAGGATTTTTTTGAAAGGTCGAATATGATCAAAGTTTAAATAGTTCAATATGTCCCCATTATTTATTTTGTCCATTTCACATTGACATTAAATATCCAATATATCAATTGTTCATGACGTAATAAATTAAAAAAAATGTTTCGTCTTGTTACATGTTTTCTTGTTAAAGGACATTAACTTTTAATTTGAATGTTCCAGGCATTTTGCGGACTCTTGTGTATACAAAATCGACGACTTTAAGTAATCTTTGACGCTACCACTTACAATAAAGACACTGTTGTAAACCTGTTACGACAACAATATGTAACTCTACTCTCGACTGGGCTTCTTTTTTAACAAGATGTTCAGAGGATTGAATTAATATGATATGATTATTGTATTTAAAGTGTTCATTTTCAAAGAATGTATTGTTGGATCTATATAGCGTGGGCACATTCTATCACGAAATATAATGGAAGTTTTAAGATAAAATTTTCATTTCCATTCATTAAAATCATTATACTTTAAAATAGCATTTATAAATGCGCACGTATGTCAAACTTATAGTATTCTTTTTACGGAAAGATAATGTGTATACATTTGAAATATATCATATGTTCAGAGGATGGAATTCAGAAAAAAGCTCACCTAGAAATTATCTTAATAAATTTAGAAAATGAACTAAAATACTTTCATATATTTTAAGATATTATCATTGTCATCTAATATTCATAGATTACATACATATCAAAAAATTATAAGATTAAATTGGATAATAACACGTTTATTATATTATAATAATTATAAATGATTAAATTAAAGACACAAAAGTAATGATAAGTTAGTAATAAGAAGTTATGAACAATGAACAATAATTACTCGATAACATTGAGTTTTGTCAAGGCAAACATCTAGTACCACGCATGGTGTGAATGATGTCATAGTTTATAAGGAATTACGTGAAGTGATTGGGGCGGCCTCACCTGAGAGAGCCTGAGCGAGCAGCGGTGTATTGTTGTTGGGCGTGAGTTGTCCGTTGGTCAGGTCAACTGCAAACATACACATGATTCGCATTCTCTCCTCGGACGCGAGCCGCACGCGGTCCGTTAGTGACAGCCTACTAACATCCATGACTGAACCATCAGTAGCGCAATATCGATACCTATAACCCGATCTAACTCATATATATTAAATTCGAATGTGATAAAAATTAAAGACAGTGGTAGGGAACGTCCTAGACCAATTTAAGAGTACCCAAAATTGACGAGCATGTATGCGTAGAAGTATGTTTGCAGAAACGAGAAAAGTGCGCTAGAACCATGCCGAATGAAATCCGTAAATGTTATTTTATTTTCCAATGAGATAAAGTTAAATCGTAAATACATGAATAATTTAACTAAAGCAGACAGTTATGTTGACGTATGAAGACCGAAGAGATTAAGATTATGTCGGGAGAAAGAGAAAGTAAGTCACGTATGTCACGTGCATTCAAATGAAAAACAGAGCTCGAAGTTTCGTGGGTATAAATCACGGAGGACGAAAAAACTTTTTACAAAATATCCAGTAAATTATCCGACGTGAGTTCTCGCCGGCGCGCGGTGGTCTGCTTATTGAATAGACGGCGGCATTAGCATACGCCGCACGTCGCTCGCCGCCCGCGCCCGTACAGGCCGCTCGTCCCGCTGTCGCCTTTGCGACGTACTGATTTCTGTGTACTAATTCCGTTCATATCCGTTGAATGAGCAATGATAAAAAAAGATGTAATCCAAAAATATAGATTTAGTTTTTACTCTTGGTAGAGTTATAAAATTTTAAATTTATTCAGCTACTTAATAATTTTGTTATGATAACTGTTTCGATTTCGCTACGAGACACGCAGTAAGCATGCAGCGAGGTATGCTTCAGCTTAATATACCGAACCGTATTGAAAGTATGAATGAAGAGACAGAGTGACAAGACAAATTTATTTTGCAAAAGTGAATGTCAGTGTTAGTAGCTGACGTCCTAGACGAACTTATATCGACCAGATTTGTGACATACTAAAGAAAGGCGATAATAAGGGGACTCGTTAGCGATGAGCACGTATGCGTAGATGTTTGTAAGTTGAACTTGAAGAAGATGTATGCCAGAATCGTGCCAAATGGAATAGCGTAATATTTGTCATTGGGTGAGAGGGGCATGAGTGCTTCTTTATTTATTTTTGGGTTAAAATAAATAACGTGCTTACCTGTTGTTGTTCTCCTACGTTGTTGTTTTTATCTCTCAAATAAAATCATTATTAAGATTATGATTTCAAACAAAAAAAATACAAATTGACGTTACGCTTTCGCTTTGGTGAGGCGCAGTCTTGTGAATTAAAGAATGCAGAGTAAAGCGCGAGTTAATTATATAGCAAGCTCGTGTCGTACAATTTCTTTTTCATTTTAATAAAGAAAGTAAATCTACTCATGGTCAGGAAACTCGGCACTGAATGAGATTTGCTTCATGTCAAGATATACATAATCTGATTTGAATGTTTTGATCGATATCTTTGAATTTGTTTTAGTCTCACAATCTTATGAAAGCCCCTCAACGGTATTGCGGTCTACGTTTTATATAGTTGTAATAATTAAATGTATGTTATTTACCTATGGATATAATCATTTTCATGAAAACTGTATCTTGTTTTCCTATAAACTGCTCTGCTGAGGAAATAATTTACAGTATTCCGTCGGATATGATCTCCATTATATCAATTTATTCATTCCAAAGTGACATTATTTGTAGGATTTTTCTGCCTGTGTTCTACCTGAATATTTTCAATTATCGAGGTATGCAATTTTTTTTCTTGGAATTGAAGTTTGTTATTAGACAAGGTCGCACTTGTAGTCTTTCTGGATCAAAATTATATAATGAATATGCTGAATGGCAGCCATCGTAACTGCCGACCTGCGCGCAGGTGCGTTGTCGTGATGAAACAGCACGCCTTTTCGAAGATTCCTTCTCCTTTTCTCTTTGATGGCATTCCTCAACGTGGGACTTAAAGCTGCATAATATTGGCCTGTAATAGTGCTTCTACGCTCCAGGTAATCAATCAACAATATCCCTTCTGAATCCCAAAATATTGAGGCCATAACCTTGCCAGCCAATGCCACGGCACGAAACTTCTTCGGGGTCGGTGATGATGGCCGTTTCCATTTCGAAGATTGCTGTTTTGTTTCGGAATCTAAATGATGGACTCGTGTTTCGTTTATTGTTACGAAACGAGAAAAAAGTTTTCAGAATCTTCTTGAAACTTGTCCAACAATATCTTTGAAATGTCAAGTCGATTTTGTTTCTGATTGTCGGTTAACATTCTCGGCACCCATCTTGCGGAGACTTTTTTCATATTCAAAGATTGTTTCAATATGGATTGAATACTTCCATATGAAATGCCCGTTTCTTGAATTAAGT
>DWTW01002645.1:0-10781 GCA_018246275.1 Papilio slateri
CCCCCCCCCCCCCCCCCGGCCTCCGGCACACACACTCATCAGACGAAACGCGGAATTGCTTCCACTTCACGCCTGTCTTCAATCTATTGTTGTCGATCAATCTAGTCTCAATTACTTCATTAGCTTACTTAATAATAAATGAGCACACACCGGGAAGATAAGGTTACAAAGTATTACGATGTCAAATAATATTACTATAAGGGTGTGGTCGTGTTATACCTATTAGGAGCATGAAGGCACGCGATGTTGAGGTATTAGGGAGGATTTATGATATTGACTTACATATTTTATCACTAGGAGATTTTAAACCTAATAAAACGAAATATTCATACAGTATTGAAAAATTGTTGACAAAGATATTCTCTTATTGGATTTACTCCAATCAATTTACAACCCAAATATAGACAGCATTCCATATGAACTGAACCCGAAGGTGTATTTTGATGGTAAGTCATGTGAATACTCTAAATATTCCGTACCTACTTTAATTATGGTTTATTATTTTAATTTGTTCCAACAAATTTCGGAAGAAATCTAAAAACTAACATTTATAAAGCAGACATTCAAATTTTTTTATAAATATATATATGTGGTTTCATGTACGCTAATGAGCTCAATGCCCCTGTGTCTTCAGCGTGCGTAGCTGCGGTCCGCGGCGGTATCGCTTGGCACGGTCGATAGGCCTCGTTCGACTATGGTTACCACATTTAGGACACAAAGTCGGATAATGTCATCTCAACAAACAAGTTTTGATTTTTTTAGTTTGGATGCCACATAATAAACCGCTCCGCGTAAGTAATGTTGCCTTAATATATTTTAATTACTAGTTACTGTAACAAATAATATATTCGTATAAACTTTTAATAAGAATAAAGTTCAGTATATTTTAACTAAAATTGCATCATACTATATGTATTTACCACCGTCATACACCTCTCTGCTTTACAAAGTCGAATAACAATCTTTGTATTTCTATTTAGAACCACTTGATGAGTGATAGCTACGATAGTTCTATCAATTCATGTGTTCTGATTATTTTATAGTGTAGAGTAGCAATTATGGAATGATTAAATGACCAATATCCTTCTCAAGGACCTTATAATATATTAATTATACAAAAATAAAGTAAAACAGTTTACTAGATGGAACTTAAAATATTAAAAAAAAAAACAAATTGCAATGACTTTTGGTCACCCTACCACCGTCAGTTGCCGGAGCGTAGGCGACATAATAGCGAGGCAACTGAATCTGGTCCAAATATTACTTAACTAGTTTTTGTCTGTGACTTCGTTTAATATAAATAATATTTTTTTAATAAAGTCAACCCGCTGTCGTGTTGAAATCAACTATGTATAATATTAACTATGTATAAGATTTCAATCCTATTTCAATCGCAGTATATTTAATGATTACATTTGATCAACAGAAGTGAACCGGAAAGTGTTTTTTAAAGACTTGCCAAAAGCAGTAATTTACGTAATTAACCAGATCAAGTTATCAAAATTTCAGCAACATATTTAGTCTATATTAGCATTAAAATATTGTTACATCAAATACAACAACATAACATTACTATTCTCACAAACTTACAAACGTACCTCTGAATCTTTACATTGATAATAAATATACACATACGACATCGACCTCTGTATTCGCGTTAATGTCGTACAAAAAATCTTATTCAACATCTAGCAACGATAAAATCGCTAGACCAATATAGCTTTTTCTATTTCCGATTAAATTTAATTGAGAGTACTGAGAAGTGTATGAAGATCGAGTATAAAATTGATATTTGTTACCTCAGTCTGCAATATAGGTAGCAAAGTAGGTAACGTTTAGCTCTCACGTATTTCTAAGTCAATCAACTTAGGTAGAGATTGCAATAATTATGTAATAAGATATTTCGAAATAAACCGGTGAAAAATCTATTTTCATATACTAAACCTCGACCTCAACCACAGTCGCACTTGATGTTAAAAAACGATGTGGTCGAAAGATAGTTCACACTATTCACTCTTCTCTTTAAGAACTGGATAGAAAAACTGATAGTAACTTGTTCTATTCTTTTGGTTTCTTTAAAAAGGAATACGTGGATAAGGTGTACAATATGAAACAATTGTGTGTTTTAAAATATAGAACTAATGACTGATGCAGACACAATACATTCAAGCCTTTCGATTATAATTCGAACTTGAATAGGGAGACATGACAGTGGAGGATGCGGGGATATTATATGAAGGTATCTGTCACCACGTCCACACATTGTCAATGTGTCTTTTCCCCGGGGAACGTTTCAGTGAGAATTGCGCACGCGAGGAAATTGAAAAGGTTACAGTGACGTGCCTCGGAATTAGATTCTTATTTATGGCCATACGTACACCAGATTTGTATAATCTGTGGTCATGTTTAATGATAATAAAATCGGTAGAGTTATTTAGGTCTTATACCATATCGTTAACTTTTGTATGCGTATTGAAAAATGTTTTATAAGTCTGTAAAAAATGATTGTAGCTTAAAATGAGGTCTCACGAGTGTAACCTTAATCGGTTAAACAGACAGAGTAAAGATATTTAAATTGCTTGAACGTACTTTCGGCTGATATTTATAATAGACTAGATGTTGCCCGCGGCTTCGTTTGTTTCTTATTTTACTCGCTGTATTTTTTTGGAATTTGACAAAGCGTTTTATCGAATTATAGGTAGCGTGTTTGAAAAAATTGTTATTAAAAGTTAAGTTATAATGTTGTGACATGTATACAGCAACCGATATTGGAAATGACACTTTTATGTCTTTTCCTATCCCTTGGGAAGTTTATATTGGTTACTAATTAGGCATCCGGATATTTTATATGTATCCTATCATTTGCGCCATCACGTAGTCTTGCTATATACCAATTTTCGGTATGATCGTTTAAGCCGTTCTTAAGTCATAACCGGAAATACAGACAAACAGACGGACAGACAGATATTTTATACGACCTATAATTTGCGCAATTACGTATTCTTACTATATTCCAATTTTCATTAAGATCGATAAACTTCTTAAGTTATAACGGGAAACCCAGACAGACAGACAAAAAATTTAAAAATGTTACAAATGATGTCAGTGAGTCATAAAATGAATATTTATCATAACATTTTATATTTTACAAATAATGAGTGTAGTCTACAAATTTGTACAGTATTACAGATTAACGGTGAAATTCGCAGTGCTACAATCACTTCAGATGGATAAATGATCGATTGGAAGCTGGCTTGTACTTATAAGATTTTTTACAATACCAAGTGACGAGACGACGAGAGCAAAACGTTCGCACGAAGGATAAGTAAAAGACATCATCCACTGAAATCGCTAATCTAATGAGAGCTTATTATCACTCATGGTGGCTAACACAAACGCGGTAATAACCAGAGATTTATTTATATAAATATCAAATATAAATTCGGGCGAGCACCGTATGTATTAAAACGTCCTGCGCGTTGCGTTGTATTGTAAAAATGGCAAGCATGTCAAAAGAGTTTTGTCATAAATATTTCTCTTTGGTTTCGGCAGTACTTCTATTTTCAAATGAGAGCAAAGGTAACAATGCACACAGTTTATATATACAATATTTCGAGTACAGTATGATGGCGCAGTTCGCGTGCAGAGCAGCCTGTGCACAATGCATGCACGCAATCGCCCATCGCTAAATGGGACATCCTTTACATTGGTTTTTAGCTACACGATAGGCGTGTTTAGCTGTTTCAATTGCGAAGGACGTTTTAAATTAGGACGAGGAGACGGAAACATCAATCAATTTATCTGACAAGCAAAGATGAACAACATTTCTGAATTCTTTTGACTTATTAATAAGTGAAGGAAATTTAACGGGAATCTTCATCATTGAGATGCATTCACCTAGTACTTCCATTGTTAGGAAAATGAAGTTTGATTTTCAGCCTTTGTTCTATAACCTATGACACAGAGAGACGATAACTACGATGATATCGAGGCTTAAAAAAGGACTCACCGGAAGAAACCGGCGTATAAATACTAGAAAAATAGCGTCCGGTAATTTCGGATAAATAACTTTCTTGAAATAAAAGTGTTTATTAAGTTAATCTACATAATACAATATCTAGTTATATAGCAACAATAAAATGTGTGGCGGAATAATCTCATGAACGTACAAACCCGACAACAGCAAAGAAACGAAGTCGCAGAAGGAAAAAATTAAAATACTGAATTATTTATTTGAAAGGGGCCTGGACCCGGGCCGTTTTTGCAGTTTTTAAAATTCTCGTTTAAGTTGTCCTGCGCCGAACCCCTCGACAGTATAATCGCTTGTCAGATTACGAAATGCCGGCGTACGTGATGTCTGGCGGCCATTCTCGCAGTTTACATTCAAATTCATTCCGATTGCCGGGAACTTGGTTCTGTTCGCTAAAAGAATTCATTTTTATATGTCAACTACCTGTCTCATGAGACTTATAATGATTGATACAATTATTTTAATGTGAATGACTCATTTACTTATATCACACAGTTATAACAGCAGTCTAAACTAAGAATAACGCTATAAGGACTACAATTTACGGTATATCACGATTTATCGGTCCAAAGCTTGCTTTTGATGCCCTTGGACTGTAAAATACCCCTTTACTGCGTATTACATGAGCCCAGCGCGCTAAAGATGCCACGAAAGGTCAATAACCCTTGTTAATTAAGCGTAATTTAAAGATTGACATTCGCCGACAGTGGGATATTCTAAGAAATTACGCATTTATTTTGCCTCTAAATGATTTTTCCGTCAGTAAATACTTCGTGTCAATTTAAAAAGATTGGTTTATAGGTTAAAAGACGTATCTTTCTGGTATCTCTCCATTTACTTATGACAAGGAGGAATACTTTAAACTTCTTAAAATTACTTCTATTTTAAGCAAGCCTCAAAAAAATTATTATCTCTTATTACCTGGACCCATTTCATACGAAGCACAGGTAGCATGATAAACCCCCTTTAGGTTTTCGAGATTACGATATTTTAAGAATTTCTCATTGAAAATGACCAGTCATTTTAAGCAGGTAAATTCTAAGCGTAAATGTTCTTTTAAAGATGGAAACGGTTTCCAAGACAAGGTCCCGCCAGTATAGGCACCTATCAGTTTATGAAATAGGTGTATTAGAGAGAAGAGTGTAGGGAGAAGATATATAGATTACTCAATTATAAAGCATACCATTCTTACCGTGAGTTAACACTGCCGAAAACATTTACCTGAAACATGTTGTCATCTCTGTTTTTTTATAGAGGAGAGAGATAAGAGGAGTAAGAGTATCAATAAGTATCTATCTAATGACGTTAGTGGAATTGTGAACAAGGCCTAACTTATATCTCTTCTAGTTAGCTTCTTATAACTGTACTGTGGGTTTACCGCAGAGGGTAATATCGCGTTTAGGTTCATCGCTCAGTGATCTATTGCGTTCTAATGGTAGTGCGTCATATTAGTTCAGTAATTTCACTAACACATAACCGATAGCGCCCTACAAATCGGAACACGCACGGAAGAAAGGCCCCCGTATTACCTAGACGCGTAGATCAAGTATATTCAATCAGTGCAAATCTTTCCTACCATTATTCTAAATCAAAACGTTTAGATAATATTTAGCGGTCGTTAACGTTCGGTCAGTAAAAATGCGATGACGTCAGCGGTAAGCGAACGCCGCAATCTTAACGGAAGTGGAAAAGCGTACGAGAAGAATCGTTATGTTTCAACGTTTCCTCGGTAGACTGACACGAAGCGATCAGTTATAGTATTTTCATTGTTCTCTTACTCTATCATTGTTACATTGTTTATCGCCGAAACAAAGAAGATTTACTGCTACGTTAGGAAACGACCGATGCGATAGTAATATATGGCCTTAGCGAAGGTATATTCATATATCTGTTTTTTTTTTAAAAAGTAATTCATACTTCCAACATATTGTTTTAAAGATGCGATAAAATTTTGTATAATTGTGAAAGACGGAATTATGACGTTTTCCTACTAATATTCATTGATTTAAAAAATATCTATCTGTACAAATAAATACAATTCCTCAGGTTAACTTATGAACACTTACTGTTATTTCTAATCAGACATTTGAACGTTGATCTCACCTCACAGCTCACAACCTGCTTTAAGTATTTATTCCCTACTGCCACGAATCATCTCTCGAAGGAATTTTCTATAGTATTATAGAAATATTAAACTGCGCCGTGGCTGTGGGGAATAAATCCTCTTAAATGAACCGTCCTCAGTCTAAATATTTGGGATACTTTTTTCCAAGGGCCGTTTGTTTAACTTGTCTTGAACATGTGTAAACGTGTGTGAAAGTGAATTACATGCAAACGAAATACATAAAATGCACCAATATAGAAATTGCTCAATTTAAAGTTCGTAGTTTATAGCAGGTCCGCTAAGAGAAATGGATTTGTGAGTCATCATAAAGATATTAAAAATAAGATAACTTATAATATAGATCGGTAATATGGGAAGATTAATTTAAACAATGATTATTTATAAATTCTTTTAATATTAGTAAGGAATTTCATGGCTACATACTCAATTGTAGTCCATCAAAAGATAAAGGCCTTTCACGGAAAAAGTCTTAAAGTACTAGATTGATGTATAGGCGTTATTAATTTAAAATGCAGCCGACAACTTGAAGCTGAAGCTAGATATTTGATGTTGCATTATTTTTCAAATTTCCCCATACTTTTGTACCTATTGTTTATCAAAGCGGTCCGTGCTCATCGGGAATACCAATAGACTTTCGTTGGAAGTGTAACAGGATAAAGGCAACATCATTTTATATTAAACTTTTACTGCAGTTTCTTGGTTTTGGATAAGCCAGTAAATATTTAGTTTTTATTAAAATATAAACATGATTCATCAACAACAAGCGATGTAGCCAGTCTCTAAGGGCTACCTTTAGCTATAAGCGCGACTAAGACATAAAAAGAGGTGGCAAGCCTCCCTTCGGGCTCACCTCCTTTTTATGTCTGTCGTATACCATATATGACACTATAACTAAGTTTTAGTGAATCATGTGATGTGCTAAATTTATTTTGAATCAAAATTGATAAACGACTGGAACTCATCGAAACAGATTAGCACACAATCTGCAGTGTATAATAAAACTATAGATATAGTTAAGTAAAACTTTGAAACGAAAAAATAAAACTTAAACCATCAAAGTTTTAACAATGCAGCAGTAGTCTCATAAATTAAAAATTTCTTGATGTTTTCTAAGCCACACAATGTTAGATTTGAATATAATAATGTTTAAGTAAATTATTTAAATTTAAATCAATTTAAATTGAAGGAATACAAACCGTGACAAATAAAGATGGCGATAATTTCGGCAGCGTTAACCAGCTCAACATCCGGTCACCGAGAGTCATGTTTGTGTGCACTAAACGAGTTTTTTTGGCGAGGCTGACCGAGGTCAGGCGCTAATTCAAAAGTGGAACATGCAGCAAGAATGAGGTCATTGCTCCAACGTAAATATTTCACCATGCTCAACTAAAAAAATATATTGTTAATATATAACGGGACAGTTAGACTGTGAATGTTTCTAGTATTACAAGCGTAGGAGGCATCAAAACGAGAAATATCTATTTTTTAATCGACAAGTTTAGGTTTGTTTTTAATTCTCCGCCTTATGTTTCAACAGACTTATAATTAAATAATAATTAAGAAATGGTTGCATTAAGCAAACATCGCAGACATTTATAATGTCTGATGGTAGAGTTATTCCTCGAAGAAAAAAGAGTTACGAACACGTATGTCAAAAAAATATCTATGAGAATCTCGAATTTTCGTCAAAGTTGGCTCGAATAGCTGTGTGAACAATGGATATGAAATTATTTAAACATCTTCAGTTTTTTATTATCATTTTTCATATCATTAGCATTGTTGTTGTTAGCAACAAGCGTAGTCTAATTGTTGTCTCTTGCAAAAAAATGCATTGTGAGACTTTACTATTTAATATTCACACAGTGTTAGTGTGTTGTACGAAGTTCATGAACATACAATAATACACTATTGTGTCGAGTACAAGGCATAAAAGAACTGGCGGTAATAAGGTCGCGTCGGTAAAAACTTAAGTCCTTGTCGGCGGACAGTAAATGGTCAATTGTTAAACTAATGGATAACTTCGTAGCCTCAAGAATGAAAAACTTGATAGTCTATCCCAATTCCCGTGGCCATCATTTTACGTTAACAATGACTGGCCAAGTCGGTAGAGGACAGTAGAAAATTGTAGGGTTGTCATGGTTAACGCGTTTTCAGAAACAGAGTTTGAATCTCTATTTAATTTAAAATGTTACTAACAATTCTGCACCTCCACTGTCACAGATTCCAATTGGGAACTGTCCTAACTCTACCATTTTACCATTCTCACGATAATACGTCCCTTTTTATCCCATTACATATTGTTGATCGCGTCTCAATGGGCTTCTTAACGACGACAACTCTAAGACATTCATTTTTACTTTCACCTTTATATCAGACAGCGTTGCAATAATAAAGAGTCAACGGATATTACTAAAGGAAAGAATTTTGAAAAGTGAAGTTACTTTAAAACTTATTCATCGATTTTACCTTCCGATAATCGATCTCACCCATCAACATATAAACAGGTAATAGACTTTACAATGCAAGTAATAAAATAAGATTATCACCACTCATTAAAGGAATGTCCACCCTGGCCCTTAACCGACTATCTCATTCGTAGAATAAGAAAAAATATCAAAATGGCCGCGAGTCGATGTCTGGAAACGACCCAATTTAGGTAGTTCCCCGAGGCGACGAATTGCCTCGTTACGAAGCCCTCATCTACTGTCACAGCGAGGCACTGACGCTGTTTAATATCCTACACGTATAAAACGTTAAACGTTTTGTCAATGTTTCGGTCGTTTGGGTACTGAATGCCGTCAATTCGAGCTTTTACGAACGCGTGGGAGTCAAAGCTCTGGCCACTGAAGTTGTAATAATAACAACGGCAAAGAAATTCTTCTACATTCTTTCAATACTTAATAGCATTAATTAAATTAAATCTTATTTTGATTAGATGATGATGCGTTCATGAGTGAAGAAAGTGGTATTAATATTTGGTTTATTCGGATCTCAAGATCCAAGTAGATTTTTCGATTATTTTTCATTATGGATCTTATTTAGACAATTCTAGGAGATGCAGAGTTAGGTACTAAATGCAATAGCGGCAGTACCTCGACCTCACTGAATACAAATCGTCATCAATAAGTTAGGGTTTCACTGGTGCAATATTTTACCAAGCACGTCCATACTCCTTATAATTTTCTTTGGACCACTTTTCAGGTAAACCATTGTTTTAAAGATAACGTTAAATAATAAATCTACTTATATTTAATGAATTTTGTAATCCAGAATGAATACGACTGCGTAGGATATATCTTTCTTCCGCCATTAATTATTTACATGTACATACGTTACAAGCGGCTTGAAGCAATCGACTCGTAGGTTAGACGCCTATCCATCACGTATAGCTTCATTAACATACTTGAATAATTTCAAATAATAATTTATAGAAGAAACATAAAATACATTTAATTATCAACAATCCAGCGATAACCGCTGTAGCCGCCATGATGTATTCACGTAGCGTGGCCCGTAATGGCCGGACCGTTAGACAGATGCATTTGACCTCCTTGTGACTTTACTAAATTCACTACTCAAGCCGCCTCGTTCGCTCCGTCACGCAGACAAGCGATACGTAGAGTTTCTATCAATTGTATGGAAGCTAATAATTGCAGGCAATTAATCATGAAGAAAATATATAGTGTTACAAATATTTTTATGGACGACTATTCTTATTTCTCTTTAAATCACAGATTCATTGTTATATTTTGTATTTTATGGACGATTTTTAAATATAATCCATATATGATCTGAGAATAACAAGACCCGGTGTGATATTAACAGTTTATTCATTTTTCACAGACCTTTCAAAGACACCAGCAATCGGAATTCAATTAGAGAAACACCACTGAGCTGAGACACTTTATAATATAGATTTTTGATTTGCATTTTGATCCCTTTCAAACCGAAGATAAGCAATAACCAAAAATAACTTTATTATTCTGATTACAAATGTTTTAATACTTAAACATGTTATGAACTTTAAGGTTTATGTAAGGCTGTGATAAAATTCTTTTATCGCTGGCCGAGAGGAGAAATTGATTTGTCTTTAGTTACAGCCGATAAACCCTCCACCGCGCAATTAGAGACGCCAGCTTTGCCCGCCAACAAATATGTAAGGCATATATAAATAACTCGCTCATAAATGTTCTTCCTTATTACCGCGCCTCGATTGTTACACACTGTTTATTTATCCTGCTTTTAAATCAGGTCTGAGCAGCTTACAACGTCGAAGTTGGATTTCAAATACGGAATCATGTTGAACCCCATGTTCAAGGTGCTGTTCAACATAATTCCGTTTTACATGAAGTCTTTCCATTTAAAAAGAGTAGTCGGCAGAAATAAAAAATGTTTAAATACGTTTTTAGGTATTAAATATCTTCTGAATTCCTTTATTGTCAAAAATATGTCTATAGTTTTCAGACCCGCAAGGGCCTCCAAAAATCTATTTTAAGAATTTATACGTCTGCGATTGCCTCAAAACATATTTATCACAATGTAATCAAAATTGAAATCAATTAATGTAAGGAACATCCAAAGCGCCAATAGTCTACGGACCGCGAAACATGCACAACATGTCGTGGG
>DWTW01002646.1:0-10778 GCA_018246275.1 Papilio slateri
CAAAATCGACCAGCTCTTACTGCTAGAGCCATCTACTGACAAACAGCGAGAACTTAGTTGCGCACCTAATAGTTTTTGAGTTATTCCTAATAATGCGTAATATTGACGTTGAGTTTTATTAGAAATAACTTTCGTATTTATAAAAAAATTAACGTTACAAATCGCCGTATGGATTTTTTTATTATCATCGTATGCTCTCATGAAAACTATACACAGCCAAGAACACAAGGAATATTTAATATTATATTATAACTTAATAATAATTAATTGTGATGATAAATTAAAAAAAGACTCTCGACGTCTATCAGAAAGCAAACATAAAATGAATTAGTTTTTAATACTCTTTCAGTCCCAGATACGATCTGGAGTTGTAAGCTTTAAATGCAGTCCAGTCAAATACATGATTATTGTTACTTTTCATGTAACAAAACAAATAGAGCATGAAATCGAAAGATAACCGACCGTCGAATAAAGTTCGTCGGAACAGATGTACGCGATCGTAACACGCCGCGTTAGCCATGATGTGTTCACTAGATAAAAGTACCAAAAGTCAACTCACAAAAATATAATTAAACGCAACTTTCCACGTTAAGTCATATGCAAACTACCGTTTCCACTGACGACAAGGTAAAGGACGATAAAGGAAGGCAAGAAGAAATTACTGGGTGACGACAGCAGCGTGAACTTGAAATATATTTTAGTAACACCCATTATTATTTATATTTTTATGGAAATATTAGTTTTTATAATAAAATGGATTGAAGTATTCAAATAACATGATGACATTAGTTCTTGTAAATCATTTCGGTTCATAACAAGTGATCTAAAATTTGTCATACGAGTGTGCCTGCGGTAGTTATTAGCCAAAATGTTCCATCAAATTGGCAAGTCTACAAAATATATTATAAATTTGCGAAGTCATTTCACAATTTTCCGCAATTTAAAACTTCAACAACTAAGCCATGCAGGAAAACAATTTTTGAATGCCTCAAGCTAGAGCCGCTTCACGGGTCGAGCGATTCGATCAAGCGCCATTTATTTCCTAAGAGCACTCACTATATATAAAAGTTTTCCAGTCGAACATATTTTGATATCTATAGTACACACAAATGCACAGGCTCAACTTCTCGCCTTATAATTTAAGCGAGTGCACACTCACGTACTTCGGTGTTGATACCGACAAGTTTCGGACCTGTATGAGGTCCTTCTTCAGTGGGGGGTGGGTCGCGTGTGCAAACTAATCCCACTCACCCTTAAGAAGAACCTTCGACAGGTCCGAAACTTGTCACTACTATCACCGAAGTACGCGAACCTGATTTAAGCTGTTTAATTTAATTAATTATTTAGTTAGTAATCTCTCACGAAAGTTTTAATAATTTTGAGTGCACATTCGGTAATCTTATTCGATGTATTAATTATATATCTACACATAGTCTTACTACTTTTTTAAGTATGTTACTGGTTGTGTGGAAGAGATTGCTTTTAACAATAACATCGACAACTGCTCAACCATTCCTTATTCTTGTTTATATCTTCTATACTTGTTCTCTCTCATTTATTTCTCTCTCTCTTCATTTATTGTAAAGTATATTAAGACATGCCTATTATGGTGTGTCATAAATTAAAAGCTGAAATAATCAATAAAAATCGATTGACATTGTTTTGTTTGGGGGTTCGTTTAAAATAATATTACCTTACCTAAAAGCATCTATTAATATTCCCAGGAATTCAAAAAAGAACGCGCGGTTGAAAATGGAAGTAAAGTGATATAAAATAACATCGATGTTGAAGGGGAAGCGTTAATGGACTCTGCATTAGCACTGCAAGATACGACCGCACTTTACTGTTTGTACAATTTTTTTACGTTTACACTTGGTAAGTCGTGTGCTGGGCGATTTTAGAATTTAAAACTGAACTGAACTTATTAATAAACGTGCTTTTCAGCGCGACAACGTAACCCGTGTTTATACGTACGTTACGATAAATCTAAAAAAAATATATATTCGAAATTGTATGATTTTATTTAAATATTAAAGTGAAAGTTTCGAAATCGAATGTTCTATTAAATTAGTCGGTATTAAGGTTAATTTTTTATGGTTAGATAGGATTAGATTTGAGCGTTGAGTGTTTTTCACATGGCCAAATATGTCGCTCTTTTAAGAGTAACCTCTAAAGAAAACACGTTTGTATTGTCTAATGACAAAAAAGCTGTGAACATAGTATGTAAAGACATTCTGTAGTATATTTAGTATCAGTTTGGACCCGATCGAAGCTGGGGCGGGTCGCTAGTATGAACTAATTAAGGAAATAAATCCGCTATTTAAATAGTAAAGGATATTTATTACAGCAAGTAACATCATTTAATATTCTTCATACGACAACCATTCGCCACAAATTACTAATCTGTCGTAGCATTTTACGCAGACGAAGTCATGGGCACCAGCTAAGGATCATATACATTTAATTACAGAAGACAGAGAGGAAATGCTATTTTTTATAAACATTAAGTACTTACCACAACAAGAGCTAAGTACAGGTGCAGACCTTCGACAAACATCCACATATAACATGTCAGCATAAAGTAGGTGCTAAGTACATGCAGGACTTGACACCAAATCTACAAAGATGAAATTTTATTAGTTAACACTTAAAACTAGTTCTTGAGGATCCAATAAAAATATCACTCAGTGAATAGGTTTCGAGAATTGTATAAATAAAAAATGTAGAGGGACAATTACCGAAATTGCTCGCAAAATAAGCCGTGGTACAGATAGAGAAATAACTAAGATAATTAAGTGGTACGAACGCCACACTCTTACAAGGGCCAATAACCCGCAAATAAAAATCCTAGCATTGCTTGAACAATGCTAGGATTTTATATATGCTAGGATTTAATACATTTGAATGTATATATATACACATCAAGTGCATTGCTTACCGTATTGTTCCTTACAACGTCGACGTCTTCGATGACGGTCTTGTACCATACTATCCAGATCACGTTATTCATAAGGAACGCCGCATAGAGATGCATATGGATTACAATACGGATGCATTGGAGATTCCTATACAAATAAAAACTAAATAAGCATGTAAAACGTAAATTATATTGTAAGGTTAGGTAAGATTTTGCCAGACAGGTACGTCCCGTAGGAGATCCCGGGGTCATTATCGATGCGAAATTTACATAATGCTGTTCCATTCCCCCAGAAGCACGGTAGCTTTTGAAAACGGTGTAACTTTTTATTACATAAAGTAAAATAATACCTTGATATAACAGCACCTTGTAGCCGACCGATAAGATAATTCTTTTTTTAAGCTTTAAAACATTGTCCCTAAGTAATCAAAAACCAGCTTCATTCCAATTATTTCCGATTACTGTTACCAGTAATCACTGTTATATAATACAACTATATATCATACTAACACTTCTTAAAGCGTAATTGAAAATTATTTGAATGAATTTAGTTTTTGATTACTCAAAAGGACATGCGTTAAATACCATCTAAGATGAAAATAAATACATATTTCTATATATTTATTTTCGACTTAGGTCATTGAAAACGTATATATTCTTGTCCATAGATTGTTCAATTTACGAAGGCAAAGATTACTGTCATTGAGAGGGAATACAGCCTCAGAATACAGGAAGTAGGAGCAATGCAATCTTGTGCGGTAACGATTTTGTAAGAGAGTAGGTAACGCTTTCGTTGTTTGAACTATGTATACTTGTACTAGTAAATCCTACAATTGACATACTTTAAAAAGACATAAATATAATAAAATGGTTAACGAGATATTTTTGGGCGTAAATAATAGATGTAGTCTTACCTTAAGTACAGGAATAGCGCTAAAGATATCGTCACAGCAATAGCGGAGATCGAATATCCGTACAGGTAAATATTGTTGATAATCTTTTGAAACTAAAACAAAGAAAACAAATTTATTATAAGTTAATTTTGTTTAATTGTGTTAATTTATTATAATACTCGCGAGGACCCGCCGGAATCTCGCCATTCGACTAATGTCGTAAACCATGTCCAACAAAGTTTAAAAACTTATTTCGACACGGTTAAAAGAAATATTAGAAAATGATTTCGATAAACTACTAGTCTTTCATATATATGCCAGAGGAGGGTTGGCGTCAGGCAGGCGGCCAGCCGTAAAAAATTATAGCCAAAACCTGTTACAGTATGGATAACGGTCGTACTGAGCCGACCACACCGACAGTGTCGGGGCCCTGTGATTGTTGATTTCCAATTGACACGGTCCTGGCATACCTCTATCGGTTCTTCTACATCCATACACCTATACATACAAACGTGTGTTGTTAATGTTACGGTTATGAGTATTTATTTATATATTTATTGATTTAAACTATAAATGCAAGTGATATCTTTTGGCCGGTTTGTTACGTTTATACGTCTAAGCCACTAAATCGATTTTGATAAATTTTGATATAGATTTAATCTTGGAGAAGGGCGTAGGTTACGTTTTATGTTTTCAAGCTCTTATTTAAATGCTATCACTGAACATATTAATAAACATTGGTATGGAGAATGGCATAAACCGTGTCACAAAAATAAAACATGAAAGGACGAAGGTATGTATGAAGAAAAAAAGAAATTATTTAAGAAGCAAAGACACCTTCTGCGCTCGAGCACCTCACTGAAGAAACTGTAGATCACTCTCATAAAAATCGCTTGGTTGATAATAAGGTAGCCTGGAATCCAATCCCCTTCTCATCCTATCCTTTCTTTCTAGGAAGGAACTACCTTCCTATCTTCGATACAAGAGAAAGCAAATGATCTATATTTATTCCATTTTCTGCGAAGTTTTATCAGTAGGGTGAGTGGAAAGAAGATGAAAAACGGGGTAACACAAAAAGGCATCAATAAAGTCAAATTTTGTGTGATTTATCCAATGCAGACACATTCATAAGACCGCCATTTTGTTACGTCCCACACCTCAGTCGGCACTTGTCGTTTTGAGGGATCGGTTTTGTGTTATAACGGAATATCTACGCTGTGAATTTTACGCGAGCAAGTCGGGTGTTTTAATCTTACCCCGAGTCGTGTATTTACGAGGTAGGTACGAGTTTTTTATTTGTATACATACATACTTATTATTTTTAATTGGTAGTTATGTTGCTAAATATCGCTACTTTTTGTACTTTACGATTTATTGTAACATTCGTTCTTTACCCGCCAATATTTGACAGGGTAAGATTAATATATAAATCGTCTGCATCTTGCCCCGTTTTCAAAAGTCATACTAATCGTCGCATGTTCTCAAACTGTACCTGAAAAAATGTTTTGTTTTGTTATAGCCATTATATAAATTGTCAGCGGTAAAATTTCAGCGAATATTATCTAAAGGTATTTATTTTTATGTTCGTATATTATATATAGAGCAAGCGGGTCACCTGACGGCTAAGTGATTTCACTACCCATAGACACAAGAAGTGTTGCTTCCAGAACAATGCAACATCACATCGGTACATATATATTAGGGCGCCCCAAAAAATGATTAAAAAAAAATTAAAGTGTCGCAATTTTTTTTTCTCGAGCTGTTTTTTGGAGGAGGCTCATAAAACATGATAAAATAACATATTTTTATAAGGAACTTGAAAAAAATAAAAGTATTTTTTGGGGCGCCCAAATATATACATCGTGCGTACGGCAAAGGATTGGAATAAGTTACCAGCGACAGTGTTTCCGTCCAATTATGACGTGGGTGCCTTCAAGAGTGAATAGGTTGTTGCTAAATTATTGCGTACCATCTTTCGACCGCGTCTCCACTTAACATCAGGTGGGATTGCGGTCAAGTGCTAGTTTATACATTATAAAAAAAACGCGTATTGCTTTACATCTCCATGTCAACAGTTTACTACAATGTTTAATATTTTATTTTTACCTTATTTATGAATCCACTGTAGGTTATATTTTTGATGGTATCCAATTGCACTGCTGAGTGATCATTAACCACGATAATACAAAACCCTCTTTCAAAGCTATCTCTCCTGAGCATTGAAAGTGATTTACTTCGGGAACTCAGCGAAATTATCAACGTTTTCCGGCGAGAAAGCGCGGAAGATTCGGTCCGTTAACGCTAAAATTTAATTTCACATAATTCTTGTTTTCGATTATATTTATATTTGTTTGTTAAATGCTAAAAGAATCTACTTGGTTTCACAATAAATTGGTTTCACAAGGCCAGGGGGCCTCTGCTCCTTTGTTGCCCCGAGGCCTCCAGACCTCTAAATTCGGCCCTGCTACTGGAGTGATTAGAGGTATGATACGAGGAAACTAGTACTTGATTTTAAGTAACAAGCGCTACCATTTTTTAAGTTACTAATTAAAGTGTGTTACAATGTTACCTATGCATCATAAATTATAATTTATTAACTGTTATAAGGCAGGCTGTCGCTTTCAGTCGGAAATCATCGTCGTTTCAGCCATTATTCGTCCACTGTTGAATAAATGTTGAAAATATAAACATAGCCATATGTTTATAGGTAAGATAGGTTCATCACTTCTAAGTGATGAACGATGAGTGATGAACGTTGTTGAAGAGAGAGAGAGAGCCGTATTTTGTGAGAGCGTGATCCGTTCTTAACCATCACAAATAACGCAGGCTGTAAGCCTTTCATTTAAAACTTTTCATCTCAATAAAAAGTATACCTTGGATATTATGTGATTGTCCTAATGGATGTCCGCCTCGCACGTCCTCAATGATGGCGTCTCAGCCGGCTGCTCGGGGCTCCGAGGCGGGGACGGCGATGCGGGGGAAGAGGCCACACTTCACGACGGGCCACTGACGCTTACGCGCACTGTACTAATTAGTTGTGCATAATTATTGTAATTACGTGGAATAAAGCAATTTATCTAATTATGGATTTAAATGTTAGGACTATGATGTTATGTAATAGAATATTAAACATGAGGGGACCGTACAAAATGGAAATCTTGAATAGTCAAAATCACTGTGCTGCGACCGATCCTGCAAGTATTAATAAGACTCAGATAAATATTATGTATTAGGGGTTAAGGGTATGCAAAGGTATGTCGTTTTGTATATGAAAAATTCAAACAATTTTTTTTCTATGGAAAAATATATATATTTAACCAAAGTATGTATTTACCTTCATTATCTACACATTCCTGCCATTTCACGGTAAGGTCTGGTATAAGGTATCTCTTTGCGGTAGAACTCTGGGAACCTGGACTCAACAAAGTGTGTGAAGGCACACTACACTTTTAATGGGAAGAAAATTTTTTACCATGTAAAAAATTGTCCAAATCACGGATAGCGCAGTTGAATTTACATAACTCAGTTGAATAAGATTAACATCGTAAACAGTCTCAATTAAAAATATGTATTTGCATATTCATCCAGACTATAATACCTATATAAATACAACTAGTAGACCCAGCAAACTTTGTTCTGCCTTACAATTGAGCCTCATATTCATTAAGGGACTATTGTTCTTCGACTCGTGTCGCCGGAGATCGGATATAAGGCTTACTATGTTTTGTAATAAGGTATTGTTAGCTATATTAATTGGATGCTGGATGCATTGCTTGATGCACACGGTGGATCTCCTGCTTTGAAGCACCTTGTAATTTACAACATTTTCGTTTTGTTGTATAAGTCAGGATGTATAATTATATATATACTCTTCGTAGTTTCTGTCATTTCGTCGACTTTCTTTTATATTTTATAACATACTTAAAATACCAATTCCATAACAGATTATCCGAATTATGACTCAATGTGAATGTATACTAGCCATATCAAATTGTTTTAGGATTAAGGTGACTAAGGTGTATCTCATATAGATTGATATCTGTAATTACCGTCTGTGGTATCCGTGACTTATCATATCGTGAAAATAATATATTATCATTTTTACTATATAGGTATATTGATATCTAAGCAAATCTAGGTGAACTACATGCTAATTGATATCATAATGTTTTTTTTTTCTTCCTGCCCTTTCCCACTTTATGTGCGGTCCGCACAGTACAACCGTAGTCTATACTGTAATAGGTTTTGGCTATAGTGTTTTTACGGCCGGCCGCCTGCCTGACGCCAATCCTCCTCGGGCATATTTATAAAATATTAGTAGATTATCGAAATTTAAAACTTGGTTGAACATGGTTCACGACAATAGTCGAATGGCGGGATTCGAACCCACGACCATGTTGTGATTGTTTGGCGGACCGTACCCTTAGCCATCAGGCTATATAGACATACACATGTAAACATATACACAAAAGTTTAAACTGGGAATTAAGTTCTTTGTAAAGTAGTACATTTATACCTCAATGTGTACTTCTAATCACTTTCTTTCTCTTTGACCTATTAATTTTAAAAATAAAACTTCTTAAGCGGCGTTTTGATAATGGGATAAGAGATAAAATTCAAGCCTTACGACCAGTCAGTTTACATTCACTGCAGAAAGACACCGTGTGTTCCGTAGTACATATATTGTGATGCCACCTTACATTGCAATAGCAAATGGAAGTTTTTGTGGGTACAATTTTACATAACCCTGACCTCCCTCAAAGCAGGGAGTCTTTTAAAGGTTCCTCCTCCGATAAAAACTAAAACGATAAAATTGTTTCATCTTGGTTAAAAAGCGCTATCTGCTTTTAAATTAAACCTCACGGCGTATCCCACCTTCATAATAATGTATCCGGTGGTCAGACCGACCCACGCTTTTTTGTCACCATCTCAAATCATCCTTGCATTGTAACTCTTTTTGCCTTATGTTTAATTTTAATTTGCAATAAACATTTTAAGCAAGGCTAAATATAACTATAACTGGGGAGCAAAGTGATGCGCTACAATTTTATCTATAAATCCATGTGTCTAACTATTACAGTTATGTCACAATATCTACATTTTTATGTTAAAACTAGCGGCCCGCCCCGGCTTCATACTTGTTAAATACCCGAGCGAAGCCGGGGCGGGCCGCTAGTTTAGCATTTATATAGTAATTGCTATTGAATTCAAAAAGTACAGAACTGTGTGGAATAAGAATGCGGTGTACGTCCAGATATGGACTTGGAAATATTCAATGATGGTTGGTGGATGGCGTTACTACAAGTTACTACTTTGTAGCGTTTACAGCGCAGTTGATAAGTCACCTTCCGAGAAAATTGGAGTAGAATTGCATCCACTAATCGACTTTCGGCGCCCATTCTCGACAGTGGCGTGAGTTTTAAGTTTTAGCATCGCTTTTAAAATCTTCGGTGCTCCTCGACCTCGACCCGACATATTTAGATGGTAACTTTGACTCTGCAGCAAAGAATGCCTGATGCCGATGATCCCGTTGGGCCTGAAGGAGACCAAGGAGGTGGACTTCCGGGAGCCGTTCAAGGACTTCATCCTGGAGCACTACAGCGAGGACGCGGCGGCGTACGAGGACGCCATATCGGACTTCATGGATATGAGACAGGTACTGCCTGTCTAATACAATGTATCTACTACACATATATGTATTTTAAATAAAAAGGAGACCAACAAGCGGATTACCGGACGTTTTGTGACCATCGCCACTGATTAACATACGCGACTTTTTAGGGGGAGTAGATACGGAAAATTATTGAAGGAAGAAACGGAAAGGAGAAGGTTATTTTACGTCGGGCACTTCACTCATCCATCGAAACAAAAAAGCATAAAACATCTGTACTTGACGCCTGTTTTTTGTGAGGTCATGGTAGTTTCCCGGTCTAATCGATCATTCATACAATGGCTGTCGCAGCGGCGCTCCAGCAATGTTGTGACCGTACTCCCAGTTCAAAAAAAAATCGGTGAAAAGTTCGAACACAAAAGTTGTCGGAAACCATAAAATATTTTACTTTTATGGACAGCCAAACAAGCGTAAGGCTTTATTCATATTAAATGACCACAGATAACGTATGCAATTTCATTTAATTATTACAGGATAGGGACGGTCGAGAGTTTGTAACGTATATGTCATTGATTTGTTGCAGGCGATGCGAACCCCAGTCCGTTCGACGGTGGGCGTGGCGCTTCTGTTCAAGTACTACAACCAGCTGTACTTCATAGAGCGGCGCTTCTTCCCCCCAGACAGATCCCTCGGGGTCTACTTCGAGTGGTTTGATTCCTTAACAGGTATGTTACAGAACAAGAAGCATACGCAATAAAAATTACTAAGGGTATCTCAAAAGAAGTATATTTTGATTATGCTATATTTTAATATATATCTCTCTTTCATCTTTACTTTGCGTTATATCTTTCATCTCTCTCGTGTAACGAAATGTGCGTTAACGTGACGCATCCTTGAATTTTCGTTCTTTGTCGTCGGTCGGTAAAAACTATTTATTAGGGGTTTAAATTTACTATTGTAATGAGATATCTCGAACAAATTAAGCCTGAAGAAGTTAGATGTTTCTATTTCATGATATAATTTCATCTTCCAGGAGTTCCATCCTGCCAGCGCACGGTCGCATTCGAAAAGGCCTGCGTGCTCTTCAACATGGCCGGCATCTACACGCAGATCGGTGCGAAGCAGGTGATGAACGAATGTTGTAATAATCGTTAGATTGTTTTTTTTTCGGAAGATATTTAGTATTCGAATAGCGACATCTAGTGTCATCCCACAGAAATACCAGTAAATTTTGGCATTGTTTTCGATCAGTTTATCCTTTGATAGTATTGGCTAATAGATGGCGCTGTAAAATATTTTTGTTAGAATTCTCGTCTTTAGAAATAAGACACGTGTATACAAATTAATATATATATAT
>DWTW01002647.1:0-10777 GCA_018246275.1 Papilio slateri
GAGTTATTACAAAATAAAGTGACTTATTATTATAAATATTGTCAGGTTCAAATTCGATTAATATAATTATTCCAAATCAACCAATCTTATCAATATCGAATGAAGAATTTAGAGAAATTTTAACATTACATCTAAAAATATGTTTGAAGTTATATGGCATTTTATGGCTACCTCATGAATCACAAATATTAGCACTCGTTTTTCTGTACATCAGTATTCGAATTGATTTCTTTCATACATCTCTCCATAATACCAAAATCTGTAACAATTATTAACATTTAGCATTTTTATTTTATTTTTTGATATATAATCTATTCTTATTTACAAAGTTTATAAAATTGACATATTTTTTGTTAAATATTTTTTAATATATTTTTGTTTTTTAATCTATGATTTTTGCGATAATTTCTGATAGTCATGTCAGTTCATCTATCGTAACGAATTCATCTATTGAAATGACTAATATTTTAAGTCAGGAACTATCACAAAAATGTATTGTCTCAACATTGTTCGTCCAGGCACAATATGGCGTTTAAAACCCAACATTTATTGCCTTCATTTTACGAAATCTAAATTAATAATACTATTCGTAAAAATGTCTTTTTCATGGGGGAAGTAATAAATATAAATATTTTTTTATTTTACTATCACCTAAAAATTGGTCAGGAGTTTAGGAAAATACACACTTTTAACATGCACTATCTTTTGTAAATCTTATATTATTACATACATATATGCAAAATGCATTTTAGCAAATTGAACACACGATCGTACAACCCGTGCAGAATAACATGAGACTCGCGTGGAATACGACACCCCACGTCTCACCTCCCCGCATGAACCGTTACATGTACAACAAGCAACATAGCTATACTACATTCGTTAGTCTCATTTGCTTATATCACTGAGTAAACTTTTTGCGTACTGTAATTACTACCGGTATTTAGTCATTACATTCACATCTCATGTTATTGTTCACGAGTTGTATATATGTTAATTCTATATTCTCATATAGTGTTTCTTCTACAAGATATTTGGCACACGAGTCGTCGCGTGTGGGTACTTATAGATAACTTGCATCTAAGGCACGATTTAGATGGACACTTATTTAATTTTATGAAACTTTTTTTATAACCAATGTTTAAAGAAAGCTCGTATACTAGGTTTCCGTTCTATAAGCCGCTACTATGCTCCAATTCAAAGCATACAACACACACATTACAATATAGTTCCGTTCCGTTATACTATCACTGCATCTATATCTGGACAGGTTTGATCAGTTTAGGTCAGTTGCTGGCGCTGGTGGAAGGTCCAAGGTTGGCCTCCTGATGCTTATACTTGTGCGAGGTCATCTGCGAGAGGCCCAGCACAGCGAAGCCGCACTGCAGGCAGTGGTAGTGGGTTTGTTTCTTGCTGTGGATACACTGAGGTTCGTAACCACAACCTGAAAATAGACTTTATTAGAAGTGTTTTTAGAACAGATAACAGTTTTCTTTAACCAAGACGGCACTACACGGAAAATTGTGAACTAAACTAGCAATTTAAAAATTGACGTATCATAGGCTAACCTAACCTATTTTTTTTCTTTGATAACCATCATTTAAAGATTATTATGATTGTATAATTATCGACAGTTCATAAACTGTCGAGAAATGACACGTCAAATTGTCAATGATTTGTTCAGGTTACAATATTTCTTCAGTCTACAATATCGCTAGTGACATTATAAACTAAAGGTGTATCTGACGGTGACATACCTTTGCTCGGTGGAAACTTCTCGAAGCCGGCAGCCTGTATGGAGTCGAGCTTCTGGTGCTGGCGGCGATGCGCGACCACCTTGTTGGTGTCCGTGCACACAAAGTCGCACTTCAGGCAGTGGAAGTGTGACGCCTTGTTCTGCCCTGTTCCTGGAACCAACCAGATGACAGTTAGAGGAATGAAGACGCTTGAAGAACAACTTATAAATCTGACGCGTTCTTTCTGTGACGTCATAAGTAACTAATATGAGAGGTAATAAGGGAATAATAAAGGAGACACCAAAGCACAACTAGCAAATCTTAAAGATCCATTTGAACATCAGTCTTAGAATTTAGTCTTAATGCATAAACAATGATTTGAAATATTGCAAATACTAAATGCACAAAGCCTACCGAATGTAGTGGCGTGAGGACATTCCGGTCTCTGGCAGTAAACGTTGGCTCTGTACTGTTGAAAGTCGCCGCCCATAAGCGTATCCAATCTGAAAATAAATACCTTCATTATTGACACACTCTTTAGGGAAACAGATTTGCCAAAGACTGACGGCCTAACAGATGGGAACATCTACTTAAAAAGCAATTTTTCTTGTCTTTACACACCATAATGAAATGTTGGGTAAGGTCACTGAAACCCTTAACTTAGCTCTATGATAAGTCTTTGGAAATTGTTATCGGAAAATTAAAAGTTTACAAAAAAATTGTAAATTAATTTGTGATCGATTGCTAATCATTACCAAATGTCGTAAAGAAGTAATTGATATTTTAATAAATTTTTGACTATTATAATTTACTGCCATCTATCGGATGAAAAGGGTTCTGAAATATTAAAATTCTACTCTTTGTTGAGCTTTTATCGGAAGCTACAAGCTACAATCAGCAATACAACATCCACAAAATAGATGGCGATGTAAACAGACTTTTAAACCTTTTTACGTATCATAAAAACATTTTTAATGGTGACAGGTTTTTTATAGTTTTATGTCTTAATATTTGTATATTGATAATAAAAATATTAATGTACCTTTCGTGTCTGGCAGTGTGCTGAACGAATCTGGTTTTGTCACAGAATGAATATCCGCAGTCTTTCCGAGTGCAGTGGAAGTGCGTTTGGTGTTCTCTGGAAATAAAGCATTAATACGCTGTAAGTTTCAATATCTTTAACATCTATCAATAGTATACTTATTTGAAAATAAGTATAATACTTATGTACAAATACTGATAATTATGGTGTATATAATCTGAATGTATCAATCAATGTAGTGAACATAGATGCAAGTTACATACCTTTTAATATGAAAATGGCATATATACATATTTTTGAAAAATATTAACGTCTTTTTGAAAAATATTAATTGCAGGGCTATATTTTAGTCTATATATTATAGATATGAGAGATATTTGTTTCCTTTGCAGTTATTTCTATTATTTTTAATTTATTATCACGATTGTGACTATTTAATGTGGAGTGGAAATGGTTTTATTTTACAAAAGTAATTCATTCGCTGCGGATAAAAAAAAGGAAGTGAGCTCACCTGTACCCGCAGTGCTGGTACGCGCAATCCTCATTGAACCTGAACCTCAGGTATCCGTCGGGAATCGGTTCATCCTTCATGACGCGCATGTGCGGCCCTCTGGTGGTGTGCGTGCGCCTGCTGACAATTTTTATAATGAAATTAAAACTTAAAACATTCGAATTAAACTAACTGACTCGAATTCTAAAAAAAATAGCGAATATTTCGCATAGTATCGAACGACGCTAGAACATATCTTCGAAAACCAGCTCGTGCTCGTGCTTCAAACCGTTTCCGTAACACTTACATATTATAAAAACTTCATGTGATCACGATAGGCGCTGTGAATTCTTACTAGACCTTTTTAAGTTATTTCTAAATAACAATTAAGAAATGAGCGAATGATAACTTACATTTTAATTGTTGCACACATTATATTAACTATGTTATATATAAAAAATAACTATGCTAAATTTTCTTGTCATAAATTCAAAGCGAAAAAGAGCGATGGTGAAATATACTCACGATTTGGCAATCATTTCCGCTTCTTTATCCATGCCCGGCGGCAGCACGTGGCCCTGCAGCAAGCTCTGCTCCAACAGGAGCTCGGGTGGGTACAGCATGGTGGGATATAGCGGGAATGGTGACCCTCTGCAACAGCAAAATATATGTAAGTCAACCTACATGTTAGTTGTAAGTCACCATCATAGGTTGTGCGGGGACACTTTCAAAGAGACTAAGGATACATATAAATAGTAAAGTAAACTCCCTCGAGGGCGGAGAACTAACTAAAAGCTCAAACAAAAGATTCAAAAAAGAACTTAGGCGGCAATTCGATATTAGAACGATAATAAAGAGTGAAATTACAAAGACCCTCACATTTCGTTACATAGGAGAGGACGAAGAAAAAGAAACATGAAAACACTCATTCTTAGTGGTTTTTTTAAGGAAGAAGGTGGCAAACGAACAAGCGGTTTACCTGATATTAAGTGACCGCTGCCGCAACAAGCTAATGAGAGAATAAACAGAACAAAAGATACTATCCATCCCCTCCCCCGTGAAATCTTATCCCCCTTCCTATTCTTTCCTTATTAGAAAAAGGATGGGAAGGGGAAGAGGACTAGAATTAGGCCTAATATAGAATTAACATAATATATGTAGTCTCATTTCTTTTAGGATACTTCATTCCCCTGTTTGTCACACTATCTCTCTTATTCGTTATTTTTTAAGAAGTTTCACTTATCTAGTTATATATCTCTCACTATCGCGTATTCAGTTTTGTTCACGCAAATATAATAACATGTAATAAATATTATATATCGAATGCTTCATATAAAAACACTTACCCTTGAGAGAATAATGCGACTTGAGCTAAGCCAGGCAAACCGGCCAATGACGCCGTGTATTGTTGGTGCATTTTCAACTGGTCCTGGAGGCTGCCCTTGCGGCCACCCGCCAGGTACTGCTGCAGAAGAAGACTTTGCACCGCTTGAACCTGTCAATATTAACACAAGTAATTAACCTGCCATCGCTTTTTTGATTCACCATACCCAAGATATTTAGAATGTTGAGAAGCAATTTACATTTTGTCTCTGTGTTTGTTTTGTTAGTGTTTTGTATCGGTTTGTAATTGTTAATCTTTGAAATAATAATTATTAAATACAGTGTGTAAAAAGTTATTAATAATATTTTCTACAATCCATGCTTTCACAATCAATATGAAATTTTAATGGATGAACTAGGTACTATTAATAATAAATAATTTTAAAATACATAAATAATTTTACAAACTGCGAGAGCCGTGAGAATATTATCAGGTACTTACTTGTTCAGCAGGATTAGTTGGTCTTTGACCTGGTGAGGGCACTTGACCGGCTGACGAGGAAGACGCGGTGGATGGTAGTATTGAAATTTCTGGATATTCCCTTTCTAACGTCTCCTGATGTCAAATAATATTAAATATATAAAAACATTTATTTAACGATAAAACTATCACAACTATGACACTGTTGAAAGTCAAAGATTTTAAAGCAGTATATATATAGAAGTGCTCCTAAAAAACGTGATGAAAATTTACCTTAGTTGCTTGCAGTCCCACTGGTCCTTGTTCCATGGCATTGCTATGCTTCTTCATCATATGACTGAAAAGCAGCTTCAAATCCACGTAAGCCTGACTGCAGTGAGGACAGTGATAATGCAAATTCATTCCACCGGCATTTTTGTTCAAAGGACAAGACTGATCGTGACATGACGGCGGTATCGTAGGCCCTGAGAGTTTTGGAGGGTCAAAGTGTCTCTTCTGATCAAACTCTAAACGAAGCTTCATATCCTTTGACGGTGATGCGTCGTAGATACTTCTCGGTGAAGGGGATGAGGTGTTGCTTCGAAGATGCGACGACGGATAAAAGGTTCCAGTCGCTTTTACTACTGAAATTAAGATAATTTGTCAAATTCTACTTATTCTCAATTTATTTACATCTACCCACACGGATTACGTGTACATGAGCACAAATAATATAAACATGATTTATGTTGAAATAGCACTCACCCGAAATGTTATCCTGTTCCCTTTCAAATTCACTCTTTATCGAAAAATTAGTTGGAGTGTACGATTCAGTAGGTTCTTTCATAGAACTAACACTATCAGCAGATGCTCTTTCTTTAATAGAATAATCTTTGGCCTCGTCAAATGATTTCTCTTGATCTGTTTCGCTTTTAATAATTGGAGTTCCCCTTCCATGTTTGTGCGTAGCTAAAGCTGAATATTGAGTTAAAATTGCAGGGCAATTGTTTCCTTGGGCGCAATGGAAGTGAGATCTCAGTTGATTTTTAAAACAGCTCTTTCCACCGCATTGTTCGAATGAAGAGAAGTAATCGAATCCTTCTAGAAGAGGGGCGATGGAGTGAGATTCTCTCATATGGGTTTCCATTATGATATGGGTTTCGCCAGTAAAGCTGCAGTTGAAGCAGTGCAGGTGTAGTCTGGTCATTCTATGTTGACAGTTAGGGTAATATTGAGGACAAGTATCTGGGGACGTGTAGACTTCAAAGTGTTGGAACTTTATACGCTGAAAACGAGTAAATTTAACTTTAAGTATGTCGATACAAATTCTCATTTAATACGATATTCAATAAGTGTCTTGTAATATGTTTCAGAATTTAATAATATTGGTTTTTTCACACTTACGGGAAATTCTTCAATGGTAGCTATAACTGGAGACTGCACTGCCGGTGGCAATTGATTGCTTTTTGGTAGTTTGAATGATGTAAAAATGGCTTGTGGGGTCACCTGTAAAAAGAATTTCCTTATTATTTGAGCACTGCAATAAAGTTTTACAAAGTTAGGAAAAAGTTTACTTACATTGTCGGTCCAAACTTCGACCACTCTATTCTTTGGTGGCCTTCCCCTCTTCCTACTAAACATTTCATCTAAAGAGCTAGACGGATTAACTTGCTGTGGCACTATGCCGGGATTTGGACCTAGATTTAATTGGGCTTGTAGATTAGGTGTTAATTGAGAAGAAAGACTTGGCGCCATTTGTGCCAATTGAGCAAGATTTGGCGGGAGATTTGGTAAATTCGGCACTTGGCCTAATTGTGCCGCCATATTTGGGTGTAATTGCGCAGAGAGTTGGGGTGTGAAGTTTGGCGCGAATCTAGCCGCTAGGTTGGGGGACATTGGGCTGAGAATCGCGTGTTGACGATGATGTTCTAAACGTCTGAATGGGTGTTCTTCAGACGACAGGATTACAGCTCCACAGTTTTCCTGTGAAAAATGAAATACATTTTTAACAAAAATACATATATCACAATTTAATTTATATTTATGATCAATTTACAATTAACATTTTCTGTATACAAATCTTACCCAAGTGCAATGGTAATGCGTGATGTCCCGGATGTGCTGGCAGGCGGAGTTGCCGCAAGGGTTGTTCCTCGAAAACGTCATGAAGTAGGCGTCCGTTACTTGAATCTGTTGCTCATGCTCTAATACGTGCTTCACCATTGTGTTGTTACAACTAATAGGAAAGAGAAGAAAGAAATTTGAAAATACGTAGAGGGAGAAGACCTACTATCTTATGGTTGACGTTTGGATTTCCAACCCGCTGGTATTTATGAAATTCCGTCTTTATTGGATTCTTACAAACACGTCAGTCATTTTTTTTGAAGTTTTGCCTTATGTACGGTCCTACGCTCAAATCTTGTCCCATTTGTGATCTAAAAAATTTAGCCAAAAGTGGGTAGAGAACCAATATTTCTTTATCTGTTTTGATTGGATTAAAAAATTAAAAAGACGCAGTAACGTTTTGGCCCGTATCGTACGTTGGTGAAGAAATTATTCTAACAGTCAGAGTTTCATAAGGGAAAGTTGTAACTAGAACTATAAGATTCAAATGTTGACCTAAACTAATCGAAAATATGTTTAAAAATATGTTGTAGATTTTATTACCTGTGTGCCATTTTGCAGCCATCGAACAAGCAATGATAATGCTTGTTGAGAGCGCTGCATTTGCTACATTTGTCCTCCGCCTCTTTGCTGCCATTGAATACTTCTATATACTTCCGAGAAACCTCATCCACTAATGCTGGATTCTGTAAGATTAACATAGAGTGTAATACCTAAACGGTTATGTTATATTTTTCATTTTGAAAGGAACTATTCACTGTTATGATTTTTTTTAGCAAATTTACATGATAATATTTTTTTTTACTTACGAATGGATTAGAATAGTCATCGAGCAGTGAGCTCGACATATCATCATCTCCGTGAAGATTACTTCCAGGGGAGTACATGCTTAGATCCGCACCCTGATGCATTAGTGCAGACTGTATCACTGATGTTGGGAGCCTAAGGTACAAAATAAATAAAAATGAGTGCCAGTTGAGAATTAACAAGTTTTAACCACCGCAATTATAAAAGAATTTTACGTTTCTGACTTTAAATAGTAGGGGACTAAAAATGGTACCTTGAGGTACTCTATATATTTATTTAATAATATATATTTAAACTGAGGTTAAGAATTGGAAAGACGAACAAAATACATACCCAAAGCTCATTTCTTGTTCCTTTCGCTCATGTTTCCTCTTATGCGTGAAGATCTGACTGCTTGAATGCAAAACATAGTTGCAGTGCGGTCGAATGCAGTGTATGTGATTACAAGTTCTACTGAATCTGCAGTCGCGATAGGGGCACGCTTCGTTCTTCATGTATTTCTTAAAGCCATCTTTTGATAGGGCTTCGTCTTTGATGTGGTAGGTTTTGTGTTTCTCTGTGGAAGACGTTTCGTTTTATAATTATGTTTTTTTTTAATCACGACTTTGTGAAGATTGACAAAAACATTAACAAGAGCAATATCAAGATTTCATTTCATTTTTGGATAAAGACTTACCCATATCAGCTTTATTTTTGAACGTATATGTACAGCCAGGTCGACGGCAGTGGAAATGTGTAGTTCTTTGACCGGCAAATACACAATGAGGTGCGGCACAGCTTTCGGTAGCTCTGAACCTTTGGAAACCCTCCTGCAGGATGGCAGAGTCTTTGCGATGATAATTCGCATGCATTTGTACGTCTGACGTTGATATATACACCTGAAACCATGTTTACAATAAACAAATATCCCTTCATCTTTACGTGAATGGCTTTCGAATGTGAATCGGAACTACTTGACAATTTTTAATAAAATTAAGCCGCAAAAAAATTAGAAGTACATAATGATTTTTGTTTTAAAAATCGCATTAAGTACTTGTACTTTTTCTAAGTAAATTATTATTGACTTTTATTACCACAATTAGAGATAAAAAGCGGATAGAAATATATATCTTCGTACACCACATTTTAATTATAAGGACTATTATAGCAAAATATAATTTTGATGAAGATGAGAATAACGAAGAGAATTAAGGTGTCAATAAAAAAATAACTTTACCTTATCGCAACCATCTTGGATGCAGTGGTAGTGGGTCTGACTCCTGTTGTGAGGACAATCGCTGAAACGCTCGGAACAGTCGTCGAGGGGAGAGTATCGCATGAAGCCGTGCGCCAAAGACTCGTCACGTTTCTTATGCCACTGAACAAACAAACGACAGTTTTCTATCACCAAACTACATGAAAGAACTGCAGTGACATCTTACTTTTTGCCTTAGAGACATCGGCAATTTGACCTAGTTTTGATATAGTAAAAGCGCCAAGTTCTCATTGTTTCTCTTTAATAGGTATCTTAGGCCTTCCGTACTCTTAAGTTACTTTACCTGAATCTCGACGGAGTAATTTTGATTTAGGTTTCCTAAAGCATATTTATACAAAGCCTAATGTTGTGAATTTAATGCTAGATATGTAGTTGTAGGTGAAGTAGAAGTCTGACTCTTATTAGCTTACTCTTGTAAGCCCATATCCAATACAATAAATACTATATTGCGCTGATCAATCTTATACACATATCTTTATAAAAAATGTTGTCAATAAATTAAGTATAGTTTCAATATATTCAGAAATGTGAAGCCAGTCAACAGTGTATTAATTCTTACGATTGCTTTGCAAACATTATGACAGTGTTTGTGAAACAACAAAAACTAAAGAAGTAAAAATAAAACGACGAATCGGTTAATGTAAACATACTTTAGAAAACAAACAAGCTTGAAGATTAATCGTCTATCAATTGTTGAGAACCTGATGAAATACTATTTGTAATAGATTATACAAATATTCAACAAAAGAATACTAAATTATAATCTAACATTGGAAGTGAGATTGCAAAAGGTTAATTAAATTATGAAAGTTTATAGAAGCTACGGCACAACTAGATAGCATTTAAGAATATTTTTAATTGATTATATCTATAAATTTACCAACATTGTTTGTCATCCAGTCCTTGACATACATGTGTAATTACCATACAAGCCAAAGCTCCCGTAAAGTCTTTTAAAAATATGACTGCTTGAGCCCAATACTCTAAAAGAAGAAGTTTAGACTGAACGTGCGTGGTCTTCGGCCAGTTTGCAACACGATAAAACTGTGTAGGCTCATGTTAGGCTGACGGATAGTCAATAACAGGTTGTATGTTCTCCATATTTGTTACTAAACTCGTTCAATAGTGATAAAAATTTGCAGTAGCATCAGGTCCGTTCTTCGTCTGCATGGTGTATGGAGGTGCAGTCAACTTTCTGTCTCCTTAATCTTAGATATTTCCTCGTTTTGTCTATATGAAACTCATTTTTAGTGATTAGTATTCAAGAAGTTACCTTAAAATGTCTGATCATTTCTTCTTTCTTGCAAAACACCCTCGCGGTGCAATCCATACAGTGAAAGTGTTCTCGATACCCTAGATCCTTGCAGTATGATGAGCCACATTCTAATGTTGAATTGTATCTGCAATGAAAAAAAAACATTAAGCTGATGCCAATACCCAATGTCACGTCTCTAGAATAGCATTGTGGCGAAGGAGTTTTTATGCAGTTTTACTTTTTTTATTATTCTAAATTCAAATTACTTTTGTCATTCGGTTTAGC
>DWTW01002648.1:0-10777 GCA_018246275.1 Papilio slateri
TATATAATGAATAGTTTCACATCGCGCCGGTATCGTTATATATTCTGTACATAGTTTAGGTGAAGTGTATAATGGTATCCGACTTTGTTTTTCATTTGTTAAAGTTAATGTATTTTTCTCTAAGTCGATAATCGAATTAAAATTGTTTAGAAAATCTAATCCAGTTATTCCATCTGATTTACAAGGTAAATTCTCGAACAAATAAAACTTATGTTCATAACTAGTTCCTTCTGATGCTTGCAAAGTTAAATAAACATAGCCGTCGGAGTGTGTTTTGCCGCCTCTGCCGTTTATAACAATAGGGCCTCCATGTATCGTAGCATGTTCCGATAAGGTATTACTTATATTGACGAATTGCTGATATTGACGCACCTGTGTCTAACAACCATGAACCTTTTTGACTTTGTAAATTTAAGTGCACATATATTACATTATCGTCGTAGGTCAAAATATAATTTTTAGGACCGAAAAAACTGATTCAGTTCCTTTGTTTCATCTGTCGGACTTTTGACATGCGCCGAACACACATTTCGCCTATTACGATTATCATTACTATGGCTACCTCGAACTCGATTCGAACTAACAAAATTTTCAAAACCTCTCGCCGGGCGATTGTTATTATAAACTCGATTATAATTATCATTTATGTACTTACCCCTGACATTGTTGTAATTTCGTCCGCGGTATGAGTAACTTCTACCTCTTTGCGAAGACCTGTAGTAGGGGACTTGGTTACCTCGCCTTTGTGAGTTGAATATGTCGTTGGAGGACGAAGGATGTCCGAGCTCCTCATCATCAGCAGCACGAAGTGCATCCTTCAGCTCGGAGTATTCTCGAGCTGATCCATCTGCAAACTTTTTGATTGCAAGGTTTTCATTAATAGGTCCCAATATCTCATTAGACTTCGGGTTTCCGTCGCTCTGTGCAATAGTGACTCTGACAATTTATCTGATAATTTATTAATTTATTTATTCGCGAATCGACATATTATTCTGTGATACATTATTCAACTGGCTAAGTATAGCATTTGCTGATTTTTTAGTTAATAAAGAATTCCTAATATCTTTTATCAAGCATTTTACGTCATCATATTCGCTTTTTAATTTTAGTTAACCTAGTTTTTAACACAAAAGAAATTAGTAATTTTTTCTGTGTACTATCTACAAGATATTCATCGTACATTTCAATTCCGTCAATATTTTTTTCAATCGTTTCTTGCGTATTGTCCATAACGGGAATTAATGAAGTAGCCGTTCTTATATCAAACCTATCTATTTTTGAAAATTCAGATTTTTCCATTGTACAATCCTCACAATTAACCTCATAACTTAAAATTTTTGTACGCTTATTGTACGCTAATTCAATACGTTCCTTTGTTTCAAAAACATAATTTGTTTATTGACCTTTACATTCTTACTAATGTCTTTACATGAGTTACGTAGCTATAATTAGCTATAAGCACCCATTATATTATTATCTTTATTTGTTTTTATCTGTAACTATTAAGATAGCTATAAGACTTGTGTTCATTCCGTAGCCATAAGATACTTTCCTGACTATAACCATTAAGAGAAACTGTAGAATCACCCATTGTTCAATTTTTAATATATATTTGATATTCTGAAATAAAGAGTCAGTTCCGTCACACCAGCTCTGGCGAGCAGTCGTATTGTTTTTTAAAACATACTCTCCAGAGTTCCTTACATATCTCATGCAAAGAATAATTTTTGAGCTTCTAATACACAACAATTTGTTGGCAAGAAGTCATAAATAATGATGGCAATTATATTATTCAATAAAGTTTATCCAAAGTATGAAAAAATGTATTCCTTTGTTTCGTTATAAAACGGACAGATCTTTTCGGTAGACCTAATATTAAGACTCATATTTCATTGTTAGATCAGTCGTGGGTCTCTGTCATACATTCGGAAACGTCACCTCAATGTCAACTCGCGCTCGGTGCGTTCGTTCGTCATCATCATCAATCACTCCACTCATTTGGTTTCGGATCGCCGCGATTCGGGCCCAGACTCGGCTTGTGATGAGCCACGAACTAACGAATCATTTTCAACAAAGTGACCCATTTGATTGCGCAGATTTGAACAGCAGAACTGGTTATTTTGAATCGTTCAATCGCGAAAGACACATACTTACATACGCGCGTGATGCTCGCCTCAAATGTAATCAAAATAAAGTGTGTTTTCATTGTAATTCCTTTTTTAAAAAGAGGTTTAAGAAAATCCCCATAACGAAACGATAGTAACGTCAAACTTACAATTACCTTTTCAATGATTGTTTGATCGATTGCATTTCTCTCTACGAACGCTTCTCTTTAGTTATTTTAAAGTTTTTCTTATTTCTATAATAGTCCTCAGTTTTGAATTTTATGTATTTCCTCCATAGAAATTATATAATTCAACGAACAAATCTAACATAAAGATTAAAAGTGACAAACGTACCCAACGTAAGTGCCTAAATTGAGTAAGAACTGTGTAAGCGTTAAACATGGCTCATGCTATTCTTTTATTGGAAGCATTAGTTAGATTAGAAGTTGAAGCGAGAAGAAATAGAAGCCACAATACGGCACGACACGTAATCATCGAACGCAAGCTAAACCTTTAGAGCCTACGGACGCGGAGTTCAGATGTCACTACAGACTCTCTAAAGAACTGTTTGCGCTGAAATAAAGCCATATTTAGCTCGATCGAGGAGGAAAACAAAATTAAGTCTTTTTGGAGGCTAAGAAGCCCAAGCTAAGCACCAGCGCACAAGTGTACGAAGCAACCCATTTGGATATATTGATGTTGGACACCGAGGACTCCGAAGACGTTGGCCAAATGGAAGAAAATTATTTTTTTACAGTTGCAAAAAGTTGAACTTATTGTAAGAAAAATGATTATGCAATCTATGCATGTTCTAAATTTAAAACTAATCTACTCGCAACTCGTTTATCTTTTATAAAAGATCATAATTTATGTTCCATCTGTATGTGATGTCATAATGATAATGAATGTAAGTTTAAGTTGAAATGTAAAATTTGTAGGCAAAGCATAATAGAGTTATTTTACTCACGGTGTTACATGCATATGTTTCATATTCTTGATATTTTGATTCGAACTCAGTTGGTTCATTATCTATATTATCCTTTAGTTGGTCATCTTCCTGCATAGCATTTACTTTTCTTTGCATCTGGGATACATCCTGAAGATGTGTCTTTGAATTCCGCATTCAGAGCAATATTTCTTATTGAGTCTGCAGTCACGCTTTATGCAGTTCCATTTTCCGCAACAGTAACATTGTTTTTTTTTTTTTTGGTGCGTGCTAATTTAATATACTTCTCTAGTGTTGTATCACCAACACTCATCAGTTCAAACTTTACTATTTTTGAGAACACTCCGTCCATAAACTTCTCCTTGACTTATCAGTCAATCGCTCCATGTTTTCTCAGTTCCAAAATATAATCTTCACTTTAACTAAATCACTTTTTCATTTGGTGCTTTGTTTCGCTGCCTAAATGTTGCTTTTTCAATGGCCGAGGATAGTTTTTGGTCATATTTGTCTGCTAACTTGGAACAAAGTTGATAGATTTTTTAACTTCATAGACTTTGGCGTGTTCATTTACATGATTAATAGTAGCACTTTCTACTCTTCTGACAGTTCATTAACGATAAAGAAACAGTCCAACTGTTCTTGAAACACCGACCACTTTTCTCCGTCAAAGGGTTTCAAATTTGATGTAAGTGACATGTTGGCTGATAACCGATTACTATTTTTGCTAGTGTCTTTTAATTTATAGTAATCACTCGTTAATTTTCGTAATTGATCAAGTGTTGAATTGTTGGTTGTTACACTTGTAAATAAATGTGCGTTTGCCTTGTTTAACTAGCGACACTATATCAGGTCGTTCAGAATCTGAGTTTTCTATGTCGTAATAGTCAAGTTCATCATTTTTCCTTCTATTTTCGACATGAATATTTTGTATATATAATATAATTTGATTAGTATGTTAATTAATCATTGCAACGAATCGGTCCAATAAAATGTATGATTATTGTCAAGTCCTAATGCCTTGCGAATCTTGTCAGTTAGACGTGTAGAAAATAGAGTTCCAGACGAGGAATGGTTTGTTGTTTTACTGGAGCAACTCTAGTTTTTGCTGAGAGCAATCGAACCACTACTCTACCATGGCTGTCGATTGAACGAGCATAAATATACGCAGCATATGCATCTGAGAAGGAACGAAACTGTACAATGATTGGATTGTCACACAAGACGTACCTTGGTATATGAAGATTCGATAATAAATGTAATTCCTTAATAAAGTTTACCCATGCTGATTTCATGACTGAGGTAACTGGATCGTCCCAGTCTAACTTTGATAGCGACACAGACACAGTTTCTAAAGAATGATTTTAGGTATGATTGTACATAAACTTAACAACCCAAGTGGGTCAAGCACTTGTCACCACTCTGGCCACTGGTCACCTTGGCTGATTGTGGCAAAAGTAATCTCTTTGATTGGTGAAGAAACATCCATGTCTATTGAAAATTGAAGATAATCACCTGATGGATTCCATTTTAGCCCTAGTGCACTTGACTGAGAAGTGTGATCCATGTTCTTAGGAATGAGTGCACTGGGATGGTTTTCAAAGATAGAAGCAGAATTAGAGCGAAACTTGCAAGGTGGGCATCACGCTGATTGTAGAATTTCAGTAAGAGACAATACAATGCTGGCTAACTCGCTCTCAGACTGGCTTCCTGTAATAAAGTCATCAACAAACATATCATGTTCAATAATATCTGATATTTGTTCATTACAACATTCTTTGGCCAAATGAAGTAAGCACCTAGTGCTTAAGAAGGGTGCAGATGCAGTACCATAGGTTACTGTCTGAAGATGATATGCTTTAATAGATTCGGTATCGCTATATCGCCACAAAATGGATTGAAGATGACGTTGACTTGGATGAACAAGAAATTGGCGATACATTTTTCAACATAAGCTTTTACAACATACTTATGCTGCCTAAATCTTAATAAAATTGAAAACAAGCTATCTTGAACGACAGGTCCAACATGTTGAATGTTGTTGAAAGAAATGACTGTTGAAGTCTTGGCTGATGCATCAAATAGGACCCTAAGTTTTGTCGTCTCGCTACTTTCTTTGACAACAGTATGATGTGGTAAATAACAAGAATGTAACTGAGATTGTGAACAAGAAACTTCGCTCATATGTCCGAGCTCCTCATATTCCTTCATGAACTTATTGTATTCATTTCTCATTCTCCGTTCCATTTGAAGAAGCCTTCCTTCTGCTATATTGTATGAGTCACCTAAAACATCAGAATTGGAAAGTGGAATATGAACACAAAAACGACCCTGCTCGTCACGAACGCTGTTGTATCAATGAAAAGTTGTTCACAATAATTATTGTTAGTGGCCTGGAATGGGATATGGGAAGTTCGTCTAGGTCCCAGAACCTCTCTTATTGGTTATGTAGGCCTTTAGTAAAATTACAATGTATTGTATTAATGTGGTTTTGGTTACCACCAATGGGACCAACTACTGCTCAGCCAAAGAATGTACCAAGTAACGGAGGTAAGTTGTTTATATTTTATTATAGCCTTTTTTGCTTAACTATGTCCCAGAAGACATCTGCTCCGAGCAACATGTCAATCTGTGCTGGCCTAAAGAAATTAGGATCTGCCAATTAAATATGACTTAGAATGTTTAAATGATTCACATTTAGCTCACACTGAGGTAAATGATCAGTAATGCTAGGAAGAACGAAACACTTGACCTTGTGGCTAAAGGCACTATTCAGTGATGAAATGTTGATATTACAATGTTCATTAATGATAAATGATACATTGTTCAAACCTGACACACAAGTGAAATGATTGTTGAAGGAACTGCAGCCAATTCTCTCGCGTGCTGCTGCTGCTGCACTGTCCAAAAGAGCTCGTAGTTTGTAAAATTTGCCATTGCTTGTTATCCCTACTAATGCGGTGGATAAAAGAGTATGATTAGAGACAACAGCAGACATGCTAAGAGAAGAGCTATATGTTGCCAATGTGTTGGCATTAGAGTGGGCATCATTGTCAGCCGAAGATTGAATGTGTGTATTAGTATATTAGCTGTATGCGGTGAAGATGAAGATACGTCTTCATTATGATGCCGTGGTGAAGATGAAGCTTGATTGTGGTTGATGCTGAAGAGACCTTTGTTCATGTAAAATTATGTTGTTTTCTCTTGCAAATCCAACAACCGCCACTCTTACACTGGGTGTGACGTGTGTCCTATACGTAAGCAATTTGTACATAGTTTCCATTCAATTATTTTGTTTTGACGAGTGTTTACAAGTAATGCTTTAAAGCCTGTACACTCATAGAGGCGATGTTCGCCTTTGAAATGTAAGCATTTAGCATGCTGACTCTTATTAAAGGAATTAGAAATGAATGATTTATTCCTATCACGCTTAGGATTATAATGATCAAGTTTAGTTACTTAAGACGCCCTTATAGTTTCTAAGACTGTTGCATGACGTAGAAATGTATAAAAATTGTTATATATTCTTCCCATTTTCTGCTAGTGATGGTGTCTAACTTCGCTGAGACCAAATGTATGATTAAAGTGTCCCACTTGTCTTTGGGCTCCCCTAGTATATTAAGAGCATTAAGGTTGTTAGAAATTGAATCAATTAATGTACGCAGACCATAGTCAGATCCCCTAGCGAGTGACTCGATTGAAAGTAAAGCTTTAATATGCTCATTAACACTAGATTTACGGACCGAGCCAATTTGACTCATTAGGAATTTGATCACTAGATATATATAAAACTTTAATATTACTTTTTAAGAACATACGTTGGTTTTTAGTTAAGTAATGAAATATATGTAAACGTACATTCCTCTTCCCCGCAGACCCCTTCATTTCGCATTATCGAATGTGGTATACCTATTTTTACGGCTGTGAGCCAATTTGACTCATAGAGTGGTTTAACAGTTAATCGCATAACATGAAATTTATTGGTGCTATCAGGCCTGGGAAACAGTCAAGTCGAACGTCATCTGTTTCTGCGATTATCGCTTGTTATCGCTACTCCGCTACATTATTACTCACTTCTATCTTCAGTTCGATTTGTACAACGCGTGTGAGCAGTACAGTGAAGTAATAATAATTTACAATTTTGCCAGAAAAATTTGATCCACAAAGGTAATTTTGTAATTTAATTGTATAAATTATTGCAATCGATATTTATTTTATCTGAATATCAAGGGTTTCTATTATGGGAAAACATCTGAAAAATTATCTTTTGTTGAAAAACTAATAAAAATAAAGAAAGACCAATCATGTACTGAATCGGATACAATTGATATAGACCAATGTGATAACGAAGTTGAATTAGAGGAGGAAGTCAATAAAATTGAATCTTCAAGCAGTGAAGTTGAAGATCTTTGCATAGCTCCTAACAAAAATAGAGCCAGGGTTATTTCTGATTCTGAAACCGAAAACGTAGATGAAGTTTTTTGTTACGCAGCTCCTAGTAAAAAGAGCTAGAGTTATTTCTGATTCTGAAACCAAAAATGATTTAGACGCTATCGATACATCTTGTGATAAAGAAATTTCAGCCGAAAAAGCTGTTGATGGGACTTTATGGGAAACATTGAACGAAGGCAGAAACGTAGGTAGATCACCGATTTATACCATATTCAAAGATGTTTCTCGTCCAACTGCCTATGCTAAAAGGCACATTATGCTTGGTTCGGCAAGTAGCGCATTCAATTTGATAATTGACGAAGGTTTGTATGATGGCGTATATAAAATCATGTACCGAACTCGAAGCTCATCGAGTTTTGAATAATAAGGAATAGATGGTTACAAAATCACAATTGTGGGCCTTTGTAGCAATTTTATTTGCTAGAGAAGCATATGAGGCAAAAAATATGAAGCGTTCATATTTGTGGTCTGCGAAGTGGGGTCCGGCTTTTTTCGCCCAGACAATGTCTAGAGATAAATTTATAGAATTACTTCGGTTCATACGTTTTGATAAAAAAATGAACGCAGTGAAAGACTGAAGACAGACAGATTTGCCTTGGTTTCAAAAATATGGGAAAAATTTATAGAGAATAGTCAGGCTTGTTACAAACCTGACGCAAACATAACGATCGATGAGCAATTATTCCCTACGAAAGCTAGATGCCGATTTACGTAGTACATGCCAAATAAGCCGGATAAATCCAGAATCAAATTTTGGCTGGCATCCGATGTTAGAAGCAAATATCTTGTAAACGGTTTTCCGTACTTGGGCAAGGATGAAACCCGAGGATCAAACATTCCCTTGGGCGAATTTGTAGTAACTAAGCTTGCAGAGCCATATTTAGGCTGTAGACGAAATGTTACCACAGATAATTTTTATACTAGCATTTCACTTGCAAAAGAGTTACTAGCAAAGAAAACTACTTTGGTTGGAACTATACGTGCCGACCGAAAAGCATTACCTAAAATTGCGAAGCCAAGAAAGATAAAATGATATACAGTTTTCTACAAAACTGTATAGATCTGAGAAATGTACCCTGGCCGTTTATAAAAGCAAGCCCAATAAAAAAGTTTTACTACTAAGTACAAAACATAAAAATATAACAATTGCAAAAAATAAAAAACTTGTCCCAGAAACAATAACCCATTATAATAGCACCAAGTATGGCGTTGATGTACTTGTCCAAATGGCCCGAAAATATAGCGCAAAAGCAATTTCACGCAGATAGCCTCTACAAGTTTTCTACAACATTTTAGATTTAGCAGCTATCAATGCTTGGCTTTTGTATAAAGAGACGACTCAAGTAAATATTTCACGAAAAGATTTTATTTTCCAATTGGCTGAAGAGCTAAGAAGTAAATATAGAGAAGAAGTCGAGAATACTTCCATTCCAATGACAGAAATTCATGCTGCTGACGGACGGAATAATAGTCAAGTTCAACAATCATGCAAAAGAAACAGTTGTTCAAACTATTGTGCTAAATGTAATAGAAATGTTTTCGGAAAATGTATTTCAAAAACAGAGTTTATATATAAAAAATGTTTTCCATGAATTTTTTGATAATAAACATTACATTACATTACTATACAGTAAGCCTAAATAGTGCACTGATTGTAAACATGGTTTACTATTTCTATATATTATAAATATTAAATATTACAAATAATAAAAACGCTGGCGCGGTTTTTATTTGAACTGGTTCTAAATTATAAACTAAAATTCTATGAAAAATTACCCATATTTATCTATAACACGAAATGATATCAATTTATTTTCTGTGGTTAAATAAGTTATAATTGTTAGTAGTATTATTTACTACGACTAGTAAATTTTATATTTCGACAAATATAAAATTTTAATTATCTTATAATGAGAATCTTATCTTATATAAATGAGAAAGATATTCAACAAAAATAGTTTCGTTCTAATAACTTAGTACAATAATAGTACAATAAAATAGCAATGTATTTTGGTAATTCTGAATTTAAACAAACATTTTGATGAGATGAATTCATTTTTACTTTGCAAATTTGTAAGTTGTAGTTTAGAATGTAAGTTTAAACGTCAGAACCGACTAATATAATTAAATTAATTAAAGTAATGAAATTGTGGTTTTCAAGTTTTAGGGTTGTATAAAAAAAGGGGGGCGCAGAAAAATAATTGGTTTTCAAAGGGGGCGGTAAAAGAAATAAGTTTGATAATCACTGATATAGAGCATACATGACAACTCCATGGCATTTGTTCTTCATTTAACTTTTTATTTAGATTTTAAGTATGGCAACATAACAATGTTTTATCCGAACTTCACTGAACGCAGCTATTATTGTTTTGACGTTTCTTATTTCCGATTACTAAAATGACGTGGAGAAATAGGTTATAAATTTGTTTTATTCCCTATTTACTATTTAACTTGGTCTATTTAAGGACCCGAGGGCCTATATATTGGTGAAATTCAACTTAATTTAAATACACCAAGATGATTGAGATATCGGACACACAAAGTGAGTAGCAAACATGGGAACATTATGTTAAATATTGATAATCATCAATAAAAATCTGCATTCTCATAATAACAATTGATTAAAGTTGCGAAATTATTATCCAAAACCTATATTACAGTTTAAAATGCAAACTCTCTTCTATTGAATTCATAATAGAGGGGAAACATATTTTGTACTGTTTTTATATTGTTTTATTTGTATCGTAACAACTTTCGATATCATAACAGCACCTTAAGTCACGATTTTCGCTTTACATAAAATAGTAACTTGAAATCACGCCTTGGGTATTTGTAATTATATCTCTATAGGTTTAATTTTATTACCATTTATTTTCTATTGTTTAAACATTATCATTTTTGTTAATTTAAGAGTTCTTCCGCTATAACCGGTGGAGTAATCTCCAGTCCTCTCTGCATTGTGCGTTTCTTTAGACTTCCTGGTGTGTCCTTCCTATATATAATGTCTACTTTCTGTTTTATTTGCTGCATAAATGACCTTCTTGTCCTTCCTCTCTTTCATGTCCCTTCGATTTTCCAACAACATTTTTGTTTTGTTTATTTAAACATGGTAAAATTTTGATAGTGTTGTGATACATTGTTTTAAACAAGGGGTCAAAAAAATGATAATTTTATTGGCAGGCCAAAATTACATTTTTATGTATGCTTCAAAATAGATATATGGACAAAATAGGTATCAATTAAATATGGGATTGAGTATAACGAAATTTATAAATTG
>DWTW01002649.1:0-10775 GCA_018246275.1 Papilio slateri
CATTCGTTTCCCGCGGCACGAATTCAAAATCTCCGTGTTTGTAATTTAATAAATGACAGTTTTGTGCTGTGAAATCGCGTTAAAACTATAAATTCAAAAAAGATATGTACGAACATCACAAGTAAGTTATTAATTATTATGTATCCTGAATATTTATACACAACTAAATATAAAATTTAAAACATAACAATGCGACGCCATGACATGTTAAGTGTTGTCAACTATGTTATAAAATTATATTTACCTTAAAAATGAAAGACGATGATTAAGAAGAATGTCGTTACAATATGTTTTGTAATTTAGATTGTTTTTGACATTTGTATTTTAGTATAAACTTTCAAAGAAAGTTGTTAGTTATTTTGAAATTTAAAATGTTAAATATTTAACATTTTGTGTGTTTTGTTTTAATATTTTAGTTCATTTAAATGTTTATAAACACCGTTTAAATACTCCTACAAAAATATAATAAAATATATAAAATATTTTTAACGATTCGATAGTATTTTTTTTAAATATGTAATGCATATTTCCTATTTTGGGGTATATCCGTCCTTACAGAATCTTTGATTACTTACTATCTTTTAACCCCGTAATCAAAAATTTAACAATTTCTATAAGGACGGATATAGAAGTGTTGACCGACATAAATAAACTTAGGTTATTTCAGTGTTAACATCGCAAATTTTAAAACATTACTGTATATTAATGTAAAAATATTTGTTTCTCCATTTCCATTTTAGACAGAAAATCTATTTATTATAGTCAGCAATTTTGATTGGATTTAATCCTTGGTTTTTATGACAGAATAGTTTAAGTGCCATCTATGGACAAGGAGTAAGATTAATATATAAAAGATCATTATTGCTTTTTCGATTGGTTTAATATTGTTTTTTTATAATATCATCTAAATATATGTACATATTGATTATATAACGTTCTTTTATTTGCGACATCAAAACGTATTAGAATTTAGTTTACAGAATGAGACATAGATGGCAGTGCGCTATCCTGTTTTCCTTCTATTATTTTTTGCCCACACAAAAACTTGTTGACATTAGCACTTTGATTTTCTTATTGATTATGTGAGATTAGAAAAACAATGCCGTCGTATGTTTTGTCTTGTGTTGACCTTTTGTGAATACATCGCGCTGTACTGTGATCTGAGATTTGTTTACGTCCAATGTGAGAAAGTATACTTTGCTAGTGTCGCTACACGATTTTAATATCTTATTAATAAATTTCGATTGAAAGAAATAAAGGAAACAAAATTTTCTTAAATACACTTTAAATAAAGATGAAATAATTTCATGCTGCAGAATCAAGCGTTGCCTGTGCTGTGGCGATCTCTGCTTCCACTGGGCACCACCCAGTCTTGAGGCGCAACAGGTGGGAGTATTTCAGCCTGACTAGCAGCTAATGATGAATGAAAGCCGAAGTAAATATTACTTGTATTCGATGAGCTTATGTTGTAACTCAAGTTACCTGCTATGTATGGTTTTAAGTATGTTTATAAAGGACATAAAAGTCTATGTCCCCAACAAAATGTGTGCTTGAAATCAGTTAATTTGATTCAACCGTATTATTATTCCGCTTTATCCTAGCAGTGGTACGTCCTTTCCAAAGATGAAACTATCAAAGTTACCAGCTTAAGTAGGATTGTTAAGATAAATTAGAGCGTTCTTGTATCAATTAGACATTGTAAGATTACAAGTCCTACATAACCCGTATTTGCCCTTGAATGTGTGGATGTGGTTTCAAATCCACCGGTTTCTACTAATGAAGATTTGCTTGAAAGCAATTGCTTATTTGTGCATGGCAACAGACTCATCCCTTGTCAATTTCTTATCTTAATTCTATGGAAAGTTAATAGCGATTGCGATCGATATGCTGATAAGTACTGTACAATATAACGTCCTGTATCTGTGTACAGTTGCAGCACGCGTACCGAAGTAAGGCTATTCTTACTCTAAAGGAGCACAGGACTCGTGATAAATAAAATGTTTTATTATTTGAAGAGGGAATGCGGGGTCGGGCAGTAAATGTAAACGATATGATTCCAGTTTTCAACAATTTGTATTTTCGCACCTTAGGTGATTTCATATTAAATAAAAATCTTCTTTTTCTCTTATATACACATTAAATCAAAATTTAGTTCGAGTGTATTTACAAATATATTAAATAGAATTTAGTAAAAATTAGTGAGATTTAACAATATACTTAATCACCTTAAAAAACTAATTATAATATGTTTAAAACATCAACAACGCACTCACTCGAGTGAAGCATGGGAGACATACGACATGCGCACATGCGACATGCGCACACGCGACACCCGCACATGCGACATTTTACATAACTATCATACAGAAATTCGTACTTACTCACTATCAGGTGAACACCATGAAATAGTTTTGATTCACTTTGAAAGTCGACTAAGAACTAGGACGTCAACGTCAACGTAAAAAGTACAAATAATGCGTAGCACCGCGACACAGAGCAGTCACGTAACAGGGCCCAGTGCCGACACGGGCACCGTGTACCGTATACCAAAAACGTCAACGAGATGCAACATCACGTAAACAGTTTTAAGAATTTAGTCTTCTCCGTTTCCATTGTCACTCGTTTGTCTATCATGCTCCTATTATATATCTCTATCTACGCTAGCATTGTCTAACAGAGACTTTGTCTCCTTTAAAATATTAAAAACATTGTAAACGCGCGTACATTACTCGTCGTATAACGTACTTATTAAATATTTGTTGTACGCGAGCGTTTGTCGTTTGGGGCTTATTCTAATTGACGAGGTCTGGCATCGTGGATGTCCTGAAATGTATCTATAAAATGTATAATTGTTTTACGGCATTTCTAGTTATATATGAAACAGTTATTTCAAAAAAAATTTGGCAGCAATATCTCATATCCATCAACCGTGACAAAGTTACCTCAGACATATGTTATGTTTTTTTTATTTTCTCGCATGCAAATAAGCGATTTGAATTTAGAACGGTCATGTTATAATGGCTCTAGCATTTTATTTTGTAGCCGATTTTAACTAAAAAAATATAAATTTTTTGCAGCGTACACCGGCGCGAGGGTCAGAAATATTATTGTCAGATATCCTAAATTCATAAAGACCACCGCCATTCAAAGTACCACCCTGTCGTTTATATATCACTGTCGGAACTATGATTTATTTAACACCTTTTTGGTGGATCGCTTGTTTATTCTTAAATTACATTTGATAAATAGTTGGAACGATGTAAAGAACAATGCAACGTACAATTAAATATATTAAAAATATAAACTACCAACAGATATTGCACCTACCTATAAGGCAGAAGGCGATTTCTATATATTAATAAACATACGAATCGACACGTTCTCAGTTAAGTTAGGCTATTTGTGCTTAATTTTGTACTATTAAATAATCGTAGACAGATTTGTTCCTGAACCCTCTATACCAACAATTCGATGTAACACTTCCGAAGCGACATTCCAACGGTCGCTCGATACGAGTCATAACTTAATCACAGTAACGGAAAGCTAAATAAAAAAATTAACCTTATAAGTAACTACATGTACACGAACTTATGAGTATTATAAATAAAATGCCCATCTTTCCGAGGGCCGTACTCGCAAATAATTAATAAAGATTAAGAGATCATAATTTTAAACCTACACGTTAATTACTTTTGCTAGATTAATCTATATGCACGATTATACAAGCATATGCCACTAGGAGGAAACGAGACAACTAGTGTGTTTGAACAAAGAAGGAAAGAGGGAGAGAGAGAGAGCAAGGCATTTGTACTAAAACAGAGGTTAGTGCAACAATGTTTGCGTAAGAGGAGGGAATTGAGCAAATTTTGTTAAAACAAATCAATTGAGCAAGAGACGTTGACAGTGGCCGTCGAAAATTAATATAAAATGTAAAAATAAAACAATAAAATAAAGAATATGAAGAATAACAATAGTCGACATTCGCTCGTTCACATTTTCGACTAGAAATATTATAAAATAAAACGCGTAGCATCACATGTACACCTGGCTACCTACCACCTACCTATGTAACTGGCAGTCGTGTTACGTTTGGTATCATTCAAACTGCCAAACTGCCGTGGCACGCGGTATAAAGTTAAACGAATGGCACAATTTCACGTTAGTTTAGTCAAGTATAAGATTAATAAATATATAATACAATACTTAAATAGTTAACAAAGTCAAACAATGTTTACCACCCAGGTGTCGATATGCAGCTAAAGCTCACGTGGACTCGTCTCGAGCCCGGGCGGTAATCGTTGTCTCACCCTTCACACTCATATGTAGCTTCAGTTCGTGTCACTTCCCTAAGAGTAATTACTAACGCACTCACATTAAATTTGAACAATTTTGTTTACATAAGAAGTTTCGTCCTTTGTCAGGCGAGCGTCTCGATCTAGATATGTGTGGACGCCGCCAACGATCCGCAGCGGCCATCTTAATCGGGGACGCGAACTTTTTACTAAAAAAACTACCGATGCGTTTCATCACACAGTTTTAGGCTGCACCGCTTCGTTTCTACACTTGTTCCCGATCCAGATCGATCGATTATTCTTAGTTAAACGAATACTTCGGATCGATCTTATCCAACATATCAATTACAAATGTGTATAAAAAGATATATAGGTACATATAAATTTCAGTGAATTTACAAATGTAGAGTTAATAAAGCTTCATTTAAGACAGTGCTTACACCTAAGCGATGAAATTATTTGATAACTTCAACGTGTGACGTTGCCGCGGGGAGATGGTGCGGCGTGGAGTGGAATGTGTCGGCGGGGCGCGGCGCGGCGTGGCGGCGCTAGAGCGGCTCGTGCGGCGGCGCGGCGCCGCGCTCACGCTTCAGCCGCTGCTTGAGGTGCACCTTGGCGTGCCGCTTCTTCTCGTCGGAGCGCGCAAACTTGCGGCCGCACACGTCGCATGCGAACGGCTTTTCACCGGTGTGCGTGCGCACATGCGTCGTGAGGTGGTCGGAGCGGCTAAAGGAGCGCATGCAGATACGGCACTGGAACGGCTTCTGGCCCGTGTGGATGCGGATGTGCCGCGTGAGCTCGTCTGAGCGCGAGAAACGGCGGTCGCAGCCGTCCACGGGACAGGCGTACGGCCGCTCGTGTACGGGCGTTTTGCTCGGCCGATTGGGGTACTTGCGCGGTTTGACGGCCACGAGCCGCAGCGGTTGCGCGCTCTGCTGGTACACCTGCGAGAGGATTTCGTGGCCCTTGCTCGTGGAGGGGTTGTACTCGGCAAGCTGCACGGGGCGGTCGCTGCCGGGGCCGGGGTAGGGCTCGCGCTTGGGCATGCCGGAGGGGCCGGGTGCGGGCTGCGGCGGCGCGACGTACTCCTGCGCCTCCCAGTGCTGCTGTTGCTGGTGCTGGTGGTGGTGCGGTGCCGGCGGGCGGTAATCGCAATGCTGCGGCGCGCAGGGTTGCGGCGGCGCACAGTACGAGGGCTGGCACTCAGGCGGCAGCAGGTCGACACGCTCCTCGTACTCGTGTTGGAAGTACTTGTCGAGGCCGGGGCCGGGGCCGGGCGGCAGCAGCCATTGCAGCGGCGGTGAGGGCGCGCGCTTGGCGGCCGGCGGGCCGTACAGCGATGCGCTAGCGCTGGCGCTGGACGCGTTGCTGGCGTCCTCGGCGCGCGCGCCCGGCGACAGTGACGCTTCATGTTTATGGCGACGCGGCGAGCAGCCAAGTGACAACTCATCGCCTGCTAGGGTACCTGCAACAAACAAACGCCCCACATTAATACGTGACCACGAGCACACGATGACGACCTTGAATAGTCCGCTTTATTTATCAAATATATTATTCAAAACTTTCTGCTCCAGTTCAGCACATTATAGTAATATTATCGTGTTGTTGTTTTATGGCGAGAGCGTGTGTATTCGTGTGTAATACCTACCGCTGTTTCGTACCATTACTTAACTTATCTAAGCGAATGGTACGAAACAGAGCACAGAGGTACCTAATTTTTCGAAATTATCTGCAGCAAAATGTTTGCGGATACTCGTGCATTTTATCGCTTATTTGCTATAATGCAACCTCTTAGGGTCTTTTGGATGTACAATGTCTGTGAGACATTTGAAAATTCGTCTGCCACGTGGATGATCTTAGCATGGGAGTAACAAAGAACGCTTTAAATTCATCGTCGCCTTGATAGTTGAGTCAAGAACTAGAAAAGTATTTTCAAATTATTTTTTTCAATAATAAACTACATTTTTCATTAAACGGGGAATCAATCATTTCAACATATAGATACTAGGATGTCGTAAAATACAATAACAGTGTAATTAATAAACGTATCGTTCTAAAATTAGTTAAATAGTTATTTCTGGTGCACAACGTTGTGATCTAATACCGTCTCGTGATGGTCAATATGGTATAGCTAACTGTCATTTTTGAACTTGTTCATCAATCTTAATTAGAGAGTGGCAAATGAAGGTGTGAGACTCGTTTGCTGTGGCGACATGCCCTTACCGTACATTGTCTCTCATTAGTCATTGTTCGACTTATAACCGGCGTGAGCTAATTAAGCTCGATGCCCGCGTCGCAGAGACAGATACCATCTTCGGCACCAAAACAAACATGGAACAGTACGTACACCGCGATCGCTCTTATGCCTGAATATTGGTGTTGGCCTGTTGTCACACCGTGTTGTAATGTACAAACGTAACATGCCACAGTCTGTCTGGGCTGGTCGACATTTTGAATCGCAGAACTTAGTATGTATAGTGTCAATTTGGGATAGATTTTATTTTAATTCATCGTTACAAATAAAAAAAAACCTCTCACGACCATAGGTATGCAAAGGGGTCGTCAGTGACAAATTGTTTATAATCGAAGCCTTTTTTAGAGTTCCCACTTCACGTGGGGTCGGAACATTACGACCGTAGTCCATACTGTAATAGGTTTTGGCTATAGTTTTTTTACGGACGGACGCCTGCCTGACGCCAATACCTCTCGGGCATATATATGAAATATTAGTAGATTATCGAAATAATTTATTAATATTTCTTTTAATCAAGTCCAAACAAGTTTTATACTTGTGCTGGGACAGGGTTCCCGACGAATAGTCGAATGGCGGGGTTCGAACCCACAACCATGTTGTGCATGTTTCGTGGTTCGTACCCTTAACCATTAGGCTATTGGCGCTTTATACTATTAGCTTATTCCAATTATTTTTGATAATTATTGTTTTAATGTGTTAATAATTTATAAATTAAGTAAGTAGTCTAGACATTCATGATTTTTTTCATCCTGTTTATCGTTTTGCGGAAACTGATTATATATCGATAACAGATTATAAATGATATCGTTTTGAGATTTGTCCTGAATTGCAACAAGTAAGATAGAATGAAGAGGATCCTCTGACCCGGAAGATTCGTCTTGTTGGCTTACTGCATATAATGTTACCGGAATGGATACTTCCTTTATAATTCAAATCAAACATTTATGTGATTCATTAATTTGTTTAAATTTTCGTAAAACACGTGTTTGAAGAATTTATTCGGGTTATGTGCGAACCTACTTAATCTATATCTATTGAACTCGTAGTCAAAGATTAAGTTTCTGTTTCAAAGGCTAGAGGAAAAATTTGTGTGAGCATTTTTTCAGAGTTCATTCCCAGTAGGTATATTTTAATATCTACACAACACAATCTTTCGATTTGAGATCTATAGCTTAGTTTCAATTCTTTCAACTTTCTCAAACTTTCAACGTTTAATACGTAAAATAAGATAATGTAAAGGTTTTTTTTATATAAAAGAAGGGGGCAAACGAGCAGCGGGAACACAAAATATTTTTTGGTTATCACTAGGTTTATCGATATTTTATATGGCTTAACAACTTATTTTTGCTACATATATACTATTAATTATTTTCATTAAGTTGTCATTTTACTTATTTTCATTGGATTCTGTCAAGCCGTTCTCAAGTTATATCGTGATACACAGCAAACAAACAAATAGACAGATGTTTTATATAGCCTATCTTATACGCAATCACGTGTTCTTGCTGTATATTAATTTTCATTAGAATCGGTCTAGCCGTTCTAAAGTTAAATCGTAACGCACAGACAGACAAAAATATAAAAAAAAATGGTAGAATTGATTGATTGTTGTCAATGAGGCATAACATGAATACTTATCATAAAATTTTACAAAAAAAACTGAAATTACGGGCGGACGTCATCTAACTCCTCCTAAACGTCTGGACCGATTTGGATGAAATTTTGTGTGAACATTTTAATGGGTTCCTGGATGGTTTTAAAACATAATTGGACCCGGTAGATGGTGCTGCCATCAGATTTTTAAAATTTTATGACGAATTACGAAAAAAACGTAAGCTGAACGCGCAAGCAAGACAACGTTCAAGCGGCACCTCTACTGGGTCCTCTAGTATAAGTATAGATAAGATACATATTAATTGTTTTACGTGAGCTTTTCTCAGATGCATTGTAATATGGATGGGTGTCATGTAAATGTACTTTATCATATTAAACACTGTTCATTTGACATAAAACACAACGATAGCTTTAACGTCTTTTAAAGCCATTCAGGGTAGAGTGAGCAATCGTCAAGCGTCGGTTTGGTTCTCACTGATATCTAAAAAAAAACATATGCACCTCCTTTCTTATCGAAGCTGTGCTGGAATTACTTGTAAGCGTACTGCAAGCCCTGTAAGCCCTGCGCTTACAGATGGAAGATTAGGTGAACGATTTAAGGATTTTTATAATTTTATAATGCTACTTGCTTTCATTTTCACATTTTTAAAGTTCAAAGTATATTTACTTTTATATTTACTTTTATCTTTTCGAATTCGTTAATCTTTGAGTTTAAGGATTGCAGTAGTTGTCTATAGTAGGTGTTCAATAATTTTTGCGTGATTGTTTGTGCGGCTAGTGTGTCGCGCGGGAAGCGGCGCGATAAGTGTGGCCGGAAGCCGATAGCCGGTATCACTGCACGAGGTGCCGCGGCCCAAGTCGCCGGCGCTCTGCCCAGCACCGTTTCATTTATTACTCGTTTCATTGACACAACTATATGTGTGATAGATTAGGTACTACTTACACTATGTATGTTGGGCACGAGTTGTGTACATCATATGTTCAAAGTAACTATTTATATTATTAGTAATATTTACGATCGTATTATAGTCTAGGTTTCTATATTTAAAACTCTTGCATTAACAACTTCGTTTCCAAAAACATCATCAGTAAGTAATTTAAATTTGTGCCCATTGTACGGCCATGAGTTCATGTCTCTGTTTGAACACGAGTGATTTTTTAAATTACCATTATCCTTGATTCGAAGATTTGTTTCAATTATAATATTCAATACAACTACCAAACATACATTTAAAGATCGCAGTCGATTAAATTGTCAGCTGTGGCGTTGCTAGAGTTTTATATTGTTTGTTTTTTAATTTAACGAGATGGCGACACGAGATGCCTTATCTGCGTTTTGAGACAATTCCTGGTCAACATCTTTGCGATTATTTTATTTGTGACTACTTTCCTTATTCCATTCCCGTTTACACCAACATTTAAGTAACAAGAGTTTATATATATTTTATGGTAACCAATAAGATATACCAACCAGGTATAGGTAATACCGAAATTATGATTAAGTGTGAGATGTTTGTGATCGTTATAAAATTAAAACAATTTATTATGTTTTAACGTTTTCTTTTTAAACTAAAGGATTTCTAATTAGGGATTATCTTGACTTTCAGTTTACTATTGTATCGTAAAATATATCTACTTCATTATTTATTATATAGGTAGGTTATACACGAAATTCATTATGTATGAAAATAATAAAATTCTAATTTTATGATCTTATCAGTTATTTTTTAATAAATAGATAATCAATTTCTTGCAACAGATATTTAAGTATGAGTAGAAAGAAATTTAGCCTTCGAATTAAAAATTTAGTTGAACCACTATGCAATTGGTTGTTGTTCCAGATAGTTCTAGTTCAAATTTAATTTATTACTAATTTTTGTTCAAAATTGTATATCTCGTCTGATATGAAATGTTTTGTTAAAAAGTGACTTTTAAATGAAATAGATATATTTACCAAATCCTCGAGTTTGTTAGGGCACTAGTAAACTGAACATGAATGGCAATAGAAATCACTGAGAGCACACTGGCGGAGCGCGCGGCCCCGTGCGGCGGCGCCGGCGACCACTTGATTGACGAACGCGGCCCGTGCGGCGCCACGGAATGCACTGTGCGGCGCACGGGCCTACGGCTGCAGCGCGCCACTGTACACGACTACTAGCATCAACATGCTTGTTTACTAATTAGTTTACGAGGGTTCCGGGTACGACAGCCGAGAGGAGAAGCGGACGAGCAAGCGGCGCAGCGCACCTGATATAGGCGGCGGCTCCAGCAGGCTGGGGAAGAAGGCCGGCAAGTCGGAGGTGGAGACGGGCGTGTTGAGGTCGGCGGGCATGCCGCTGGTGGCCAGCGCCGGTGCCGGCTTGAGCGCGCAGTCGAAGCCGAGCGCGCCCACGTCCGCAAGCGACAGCAGGTGCGGTCCGGTCGGCATCTCCGCGTCCGTGCCCATGCCGTCCGGCACCACCTGCTCCTCGGCCCACGGGCCCAACGGGATCACGAAAAGCGCCAGCGTGAAAACAGCCGATCATGCGGCCGGCGCGACGGGGACTGGCGCCGCGCGTGCCGCGCACCCGTTTTATCAATGGAGCCGCGGTCCCATATTCGGTAGCGGCGCGCGC
>DWTW01002650.1:0-10775 GCA_018246275.1 Papilio slateri
GCAGAATACTTCTACTTCACGCCTGTCTTCTGTGAGGTCGTGGTATTTCACCGATCGAGCCGGGCCATTCGTGCAACAGATGTTGTTGTTGCGGGCTCTACCACTGTTCGAATGTAATGGAAAAAATCTTGTAAATTTCGGTTATTTTAGAAACGGCTCTAACGAATTGGATAAAATGTTGTATTTAGATAAGGTTTTTATTTTTAAATTTATCTGTATAGGTATGTATCTTATCCGTTAAAGTACTAATATCCACAAAAAAAACTAATTTTTAAAGCGCCATCTCTTAGTGATCGCTGTCAATGGATGATAAATCCGTTGACAACAATGCAAAATATTACCGTGACATGACGCTAGATGTCATTATTCTAATTAAACACGAACTTACGATGACAGATGACAACGTAACTTATACGAGCTCGATGGACTACAGTAAGTGCCTATTTTTGTTTTTTTCTTAAAAAGTAGTGTAGTGGAATTGTTCGTTGAAAAAATCATAGGTATTTCAAACTTTTCTATTGCTAATATATAAATATTTCACTCTTGAAATAAATACAGACTTAGAAATATCCGCAAATATAAAAAAATACACTATAATCATATTTTTCGATTATTGGAATGCGCAAATCAAAACATTATTCGTTACGGATTTGGAATCGTCGTTTTGTAAACAGGCTCATCGAAAGCGCTACGTCATTAGTTCTTAGTAAATACAAACAAACAAATGGTAGCTAGTACTGCCCAAATTATTTAATAAAAAAGGTATCCTAAATAACCGCCATAACATCGGCAGATAATAAAATGTTAACAAGTAATGGTGATAAAAAATATTAAAACTTTCATGAGACATTTACATTAACTAAATAATAATTTAATTAAATGGCTTAACTCACGTTCACATACATCGATTTTGGTACCGACAAGTTTTGACTTGTCGGAGGTCCTTCTTCAGGGTTAGTTGGATTAGTTCGCGGTCGGTGTCCACCTCGATAATTGTAAATTAAAAAGAATGATAATTAATTAATTAGTTAAGTAATGCAGTTAAAAAAAAAACGAAATATACGACTGACTGTATGATTATTGAAATTTAAATGATTTACTTCCATTTATGGGTTTTATGATAACGTGATATGCGTTATTACACTCCGGGAAAGAATACGAATCTAATGACACCTTTACTAACATCAAGACTCGCCTTTTAAAAGCCAACTACAGTTTGCATAAAGTCACTCGACTATCTCCGGCGTCCTTGTACGATATTTTATTTATTCCAAACATCCGAAATGGGTGTTCGTCGGCAGTTCGATCGTTTAAACAAAGTTTTATTTTACAATTCTTTCGTAAAGACGGTAATCATTCTATTTTTTTTTCTTACATGAAATCGTCCGCAGACTAATTTTACAACAGACATTACAATACAAGCGCTAATCAATTGTAATATTTATCACCACGTATAATATAAAATTTAGTTCACATGTCAATAATCAACTCATTTTGTTTATTTTACATCACAATATAGCAATTCAATTGCTCTAATCAGCTCGCGCTTGTGATTTGTATATTATTTGATTGAATGGAATTTTCTCGGCGTTTCAAAGAATGTTCACCAATATTAGAATAGTACCTACTTCAACAGTGGTAGAGCCCGTAACAACATCTGTTGCACGAATTAGCCAGTTAGTTAATTCGAGTACTCTTCCCTGTCCCATCCTTTTCTAATAAGGAAAGGATGGGGAGAGGAAGACGAAGGAAGAAGACGGGAGAGGACGACGATGACGGGAGAGAGGATGGATAGGAAAAAGAAATATCCTCTCTTTTTATCTCTTCCTCTATTGATTGAAGGAAGGCAACAAGTTGCAGATGCCTATGGGTAACAGTCATTTAACATCAAGTGACCCGCTTGCTCGTTTGCCACCTTTTATAAAATAAAAAACTTAATTATGCAATTTGTTGTATTATCTATTGCAGTTAGAATTGTTATTGTTACTGGAATAACAAGACTTTCCAATGTGAAAAACCAGTGCATCTTTGGAATAACCAAAATAAATAGTGGCCTCTCTGTTCACTAATTACACTGTACAACATTGCTATAGTTATTGCTTATTGCAATACAGTCAGTCAGTAACCGGCCGCGAGGGACGCGGTGTGCGCGCGCTCAAGGTAACCTCAAATGAAAACAAAATAAATACAAACGAGTGATAAAGTGCGAAGCATCGCGTGTGTTGTGAATATTCGAGAATTTATTATTGGAATTATGTCTTGTTAACGATAAATACGTTATTTATAAAGGCTACAGTCCAAAATTAAATGTTAAAATGTTGATTGTTTTAATTAGACATTAAAGGTTCAAGACGTCTAAATTATATTAACGAATCAATTAAAATTGTGTGATCTATTATTGCGAATAGTTGCATATTGTAATTATTTGGGTATTAAATCTATTATTACTGGTATTAAAGTGTACACTTTACATGTTTTCCCCTTTGTTACTGGTATTCGAATGTATTAAAATATGTTTAGATCCTTTTCGAACTTTATTGTTGACTAATATTTACGATGAAAAGATTGCATTGTATATGGTTTCTATTTCCTATTTGTTACTGGGTGGTATTCGAAAGCATTATAATACGATTACATACTTTATGTCACTCAGCTTTCGGGTTATTTTAGCTTGTATTTTTTTATTTAATCCTAGAAGGATCGCTTAAAGCTTCATATGGAACAAAGTAAACCGGAATTGAATCTTGAGCACTTATAAATTATTAGTTTTCAATTTTTCTTTAGTGGAATGCATAGATTAGTCATGTCACCGTCAGATTGCGGACTTCGTTAGTTTGTAATCTTACTGGCGATATTATAAACTGACGACAAATTGCGAACTGACCGTTTAAGTTAGAATAGAAGATAAATATAGATTACGTTTGTTAGGTTAGACATTATAGTTTAATTCACAATTCTCTCAGTTTAAACAAACAACATTTCACAAAATCCTTTGGTGACTTTTAGATATATTAAAATTATAAAGAAAAACAATTTGTTTGTTCGTACTGAACCAATTTTAATAATTCTTTCACTATGTACTAGAAAGTATTATCCAGTAGTGAATAGACTGATTTTTATTATTATCGTGCAATTTCCAATTAATTATCGTCGACTTAGAAACTGACGCTTAGATTAGTCTAAAAGGATCTCGTGCTGTTTAATTACGTCACAAAAACTAAACACTGTTTTTTTTTTCTTTTATTTTTTTTTTATTTAAAGTTCAAAATGATAAAGGTCGTAGATATTTATAACCTTTTTTGTATAACTATGAATAATTTAATTTATTAATGATATATCCTTGTGTATCTCGTTTACAATTTCATGCCTTTCTTTTAATTAATTGGGGATGGTCAGAGATAGAAAACGTTATGCACTCGTCATTGATTAAGAACCTACTCGTTACTCGGAAAGTAGCATTTGTGATTTAATTGTAATTTGTAGTGTGCATTTGGGATTTTTATTGTTGGGAATCGAACTCAAGACCGAAGGCATAAGTTGTAGGTTCCTTAACTTCAAACCTAAGAAGTAATTATTTCAATACAAGGAGTTTTTTTTTATTTATTTAGGCATTATTGTTAAAAATGCGACAAGGAATTTGCTTGATTGTTTTATTGATTTTAAATTTTTAAATTCATTATCAGCCAGGAATTAAATGATCTTCATTTTGTGTCTTGCAATTACTGATTGTTATTTCTTTATCTTTTTAATTTAGTTTTATCAAACAGTCAATTTAAATTGTTTTTTTTTCTTCTCAATACTTCATTTTGTTTTATTAATACTTTGGAATAATTTCAAAACTGTATCAATGAATTTCGAGTTTCACGACTAAATTACATACAAATAAAAACCGTAAGCCGTAGTTTGGATCGCATATTGGTAACTAACTTTTCATTCTTTCAGGTATCACTATTTTTTTTTGAACTGCGAAAAACTCGCAATTAAAACATGCTATCCAAAGACGACAGTCTAATTTTTCGGCTTGTTTTTATTTAGTTATAAAAATTAGGTCATAATTGAAGTCGTTGTTATTCCTGTTCTTCGTAACATTAAAAAGCCATCAATAACGCGGTCGACAAGTCCATCCGGTCGTAAATCAGTTGACGCTTCAATAAAATATTCTGTAGATTTCCTGAAGACAGCATTTGGAAAATGAGAACTTATAATGTCGTAGTTTAACGTAGCATTCAAAGTATCTATAGTCCGTGGATCTAATTTTCAAACAGGAAATAATTGTGGTAGAGCCTGCAACAAAATCTGCTGCAAGAATGGGCCGGGTCGATCGGTGTAATATCACATCACAGGCGACAGGCGGGAAGTAGAAATATTCTGCATTTTGTCTGCTGAGTGAGGTGTCGGAGGCCCAAATTTAGTCTTCTTCCTAATCTCATCCTTTTCTAGTAAGGAAAGGATGGGAAGGGGAAGAGGATTTAACGGGGTAGGGTAGGAAAAGGAAATATCCTTTTTCCTGTTTATCTTCTCCTCCTCCTTGTTTGTTGCGGATGCCTATGGGTAGCGGTCACTTAGCATGAGGTGACCAGCTTGCTCATTTGACACCTTCTTCCATAAAAAAATACAAGATAGTTCATGGTCATTATGCCATTATGAGGAAGGCATGATTTAAACTATCGACCATGTTCAGTGCATCCAATTTTTTGTAGTTTTTCCGTCAATAGTCTAATCAACGTATGAATAGCAAGTAAATTTGGTAACTGTACTAGATGTAAACTTTTCTAAATCTAAAATGTTCATCTGCATACAGACTAACATTGACGATAAGCAGTCATTTCCGGTGCTTCATTTCCGTTGTCATAAGAACAAAGAAAAGGGCGCAGTTTTCTGATAACGCATGCTCTGACAAAGCACGACATTGTAGTAAAGGTTATTGTTTACTGAAAATACAAAAATGGTGCTTGACTACATGCAGGTGAATTACACCAATTTCAAATAAGTAAGAGACATTACACAAATCTATACCTCAAAATGGAGGCTTAGTGGACACATTTAGGTCGAATATTGTTGACCGTAGGTTTTCTCAATGGACAGGTGAATGCTGTTCCTCGTCTCTCGGAGTTTCTTAATCTCGTGCCCTTTAACTACATCTACGTAAGAGTAGCAGAAAGTGTAGCATACATAGGCGACCTGATGAACTGTCAGGTGCTGTTTGATTCAAAGGGAACTGTAGAAAGTGGTAGATCCAGGGTGGGGGGGGGACTATGGAGCCTAAGCCCCTCCTCCTCCAAATATCAGAACTCTTCCGTGACTAATGTGAAGGTAAACGTCATAATTATTATTCTAATTAGTTTATTAGCCAGCTTTATATTACCTTGTTCAGATTTAAATTATATAAAATGCTGTGTGTCTTTTTTGTACCTTGCTAAAACCTACCCTCAGAATGGTCAAGTCCCCCTCCCCCCCCACTAAAGACAATCCCGCATCCACTACTGACTATAGATACCAAATCAGTTCGAAACTATTTTGTACTTACGATCGTGTCTATACTAATGAAATTCACGCGTTTAGACAAAATTAGCGACCGGGCATTAGACCTAGGCGTTTGCTTTTAATTATAACCTTTAAGTATTTATCTTCGCCTGGTGTACCTAGTTGTAGCCGCAGTCCAAACATAAATACGTTTGTACAGTTGGTTCAAAACCTTTTTTTAATAATGATACTTTTAAAAGGCCTTAACTCTGGTACTATTGTGAAACCTTGATAATATCATTGGGAAATATGTACATCTTTCCAATGATTCCAATATATTAGTAATCAAGATTAAAGTTAGAGGACTTATTTAAAAAAAAAGCTACAGAAATACGACTTGAGATAATGCATTTAAGATCGTTATGTATTTAAAACATGATCGTTCATAAACACTTCCTTCATTTGTTTTTAATTGTTGAATTAAAAGTTGAAAAAAGATATTTTTTACAATAATCTGATCTGAAAAGAAGCTGATCTAGAAATATATTTTATTACTGTATAATAATACAGATATAACAATAATATCAGGGAGACAATAGTTATAATATCATTTAGTCTGTCGTTCTGTTGTGTTGAACACCGGCGTATGGTAAAAGTATGTGTACGTAAGCATTCGTGTTATAATACACTTTTCCATTTCCCTCTCCTCGTCTTTTTCTTACATAACCTACAAAAGTGTCCAATACACGTACAACTCTTCTATTGTTGTTTCGGATACTTATAGATTTTGTGGTCCCTAAACATCAGATAGGCAAAATTGTTTGTTTGTTTTTTATCTCCTAAAATACGACACCAATATAGTCCAAATTATGTAGTAAAAGTACCCAATATTATTATATATCGAAACGAAAGACAATTACTTGAGTACGTTGAATAATTTCCCCACATAACAACCTTGTGGCCCCCATGATGTCACCTGCAGTTTATCTACGATCTGACACCATGGCACCAAGGCCTCGGTGCTGAATGGCGAACCGCAAACTAATCCACATTACATTATCAAACTCAACAGTCGTTGCATACACATAGCGACTTAAATAACATGCTTTAATTACATAGGATGTATGATATCGGTCGACTAGTCGCTCGAATGATCGGTTGGCTGACTGTTCGATGGACTAGTCGTTCGACTGATCGCCCACTGGTTGCTCAACTTGTTGCCCGTCTAATCGGTCGAGTGATCGATCGCCTGGTCGTTTGAGAGTTTTCTAACTATCGTTACCTTCAGGGGTTTTAATAAACAAAACTATATTTAAACGGATGATGGCGGCAGATTGCAGCAATGTGTTTTTCTTCATACACGTACATGTACCGTACATACACCAAATGTGTTTTTTCCAGAAAAGAAACAATAACATTGGAATCGTTGTTATTTTCAGTTGTTATACGTGATCAAATAGAATCGCTATTTAATTTTCGGGGCTAATCATTTTTCGTTAAGAACCTAATACTAATTAAAAGATAGTATATATAGATAGTATATTTTACGTCTCTGTTTATATCTTATTTAAGTTTTTTAAAACTTACCTTAGTTTTTATATATTCACTGTATTACTACGAATTTACTAGTCAAGAAAAATATTTCAATACGGGAAAGTAGCTAACAATAGTTCAATTTACATTAATAAAATAATTATGTTTTGATGATAGTTCTTATGTTAACGCCTTAAGATTATGGATTAATATGACACAGTTTATGGCGACTGAGTATTGTAGGTTATATTTTTTTAACAACTTTTTTCTTTGCAACGACAGTTAAAAGTCTGGTTTAAAACAGTAACTCGTAACACTAGTAAGTAGTCTGGTTTAAAGTAACAGTCTGGTTTAAAAGTTCACGAATTCGAATGAATAGGGTTTTCACGTCGACACGTCGTTCACGTCAGTGGTATTTTATATTTGTATAAATAATTAATAATGTATAATAATCATGTATAATAATAATAATCATGTTAATTATTAGATTGTGTTAAATAATTTACATGATATCTAAAAGGTCACGGCTTTGAACGTATACGTATTACATAAATAGACTTTAATTAAGACCTAATTTGATGATTCTTTATGAAGAGTAATGCTTCAATCAAATAATAATTTATTAGCTATTTACTTATAATAAAATAGCCAGGTTAGTATACCGCATCTTCTTCTAGGGGATTTAATATAGGCTAGATTAAATTTATTATCTAATTTAATACATAACACAAATCCCACTCGTCGCGTCACTCTGTCTGAACGGGAAAAACTAACAACTACTCCACGAAGCTTAAAACGGTCACGGTGATTAAGGATTTTTGTAAATGGGCTGTAATATGACGATGACAGTTGAAGAAGAAGACTTCTTTCGAAAAAATATCTTTCTGTAGGCATTTGTCTAAATATTATAAACTTAAATCCTATATAAAAACGGTTATAAAGTTTGCCAGATTTCACATTTATATTGATTTCCAAGAATACTGCGAAAGTTGATAAATTCATTTCATTACAAGAAATCATGTTATAAATTTTGGTTAAATTTACCTGTAATCAAGTAAGCAAACGCTTCTAGGTAAGTATTGCTGCTCGTTACGAATATTTTACTATGCTGAAACAGTTAATAACATTCTGTTGTACAATACGGACGTGCGTATTTTTCTTTTTTATATCCGTAACATAAAGACAGTGAAGTTCGAACAAGCAATTTAGTTAATGTTAAGGCAATCGTCATTAATTTTTTAAAAGATAATATTAACTTTAGATTACATAATGCACACCCAATAATAAATGTTCATAATTTTAGTCACAATAAATTTTAAAGTGACGCAAAAAGTGATCTGAATATGTCGGAATTGGAAAACAAAATGGAGAAATTGAGGAATCGACTTATAAAAATACAAGGCAAGATTCAAGATACAGTTGAAGATTTTCAAGATCAAGTTCAGACTAAAGTAGAAAGATCTAAGCTGGCCAGTTTTGTTTCACATCTATCAGAAGAAAGAAATTCCATTGAAGACTCCACTGATTCTAGATCAACTGATTCCAGTGATAATAAAATTAACAAGAAAGATAAATCAAATAGTATTCCATCTGTTGTTATAAATGAACCAGAAACTGATAGTATTGAAGATCAAAAAGAGATTTGTAGAAATTTTATTCAAATTGAAAGTAATGGTGTATTTTACAGAAGTCGATCGGATTCAGATCTGGCTTTTGATAACGACACCAACTTTGACAGCTCCAGTGACTCCTGTTTCTCCTGTTTGTCTTCCAGTGACGAAAGGTACTGCAATAGTTGATAAGAATATCATTTTATCTAATTTCTAATAAAAAGAAATATAACATACTAATGTATATATTTTTATTTTAATAAGAACTTAGCCCGTTTTGAAAATAACGATAGGCATCAATCACCTAAAGGACGCATTCAAATTTATCATTAAATTAAAACTATTATTACTGTATTATAATTGCTCGTTATTCTAAAAAAAATAATCAACACCTAATATTATTAATCTAGGAGGAAAGAAATATTTTCTGAATTTTCCTGTTATATTTTGATTAAAATTTTAACTTGACACCAATATACATAGCACATAAGTTTGTAGAAATTTCTTTACAATAAGCAATTTATAATAATCATGATTTTAAACCGATATCCCGTAGTTATTATAGGTTTTTTTGCATATCAATTTCAGCCATTTTCAAATCAAACTTGGACGTTTTGTTGTCGATTTGATAGATAAACGTCCGAATTTGATTTACGAAAAGCAGAATTTGATTTCCATAAGTCCGAATTTGATTCGCAAAAAGTCAAATTTGATTTGCAAAAGTCTGAATTTGCAATCTGTATCTCAAATAATTCTGAAAGTCTTTACTTGTTTGTGGAAAACGAATAATATTTTTTTAACGTCTTCTCGTAGGATAAGATACTAAATTTGAATTTTAGTAACTTTTATGGGAATTTAAAGACAAAAAAAAACAAAACAAATACCTTAGTAACACATTTCTTAGCTTACGGCCATTATTTAACTTTATGAATTTCGTTCACAACGACAGAAACTCGGAAATTAGACCCAGGGCGGGAAGTTGTCCTCCAGGCCAGAAGCTTGATGTGCCAACGTCAATTAACAGCTGCAGTGACTTGATAGAGAAGATCGGCAATCGGTTTCCGAGGCTCAAGAGTAAGGGTGAAAGGATTCATAGGGTATTATGATTTGAGAGCCTTTGCATTGTTGGTGGTGGCTTCTGCACGTACTGTGTATGCACTAGATGGTGTTCTGTAAATAACTTTAATAGAATATGTCTTACAAATCTAACAATTGTCGTTATAGAAAATGTTTGTTCTTAATTTACAAATGCGTTTTTCTACTCTACTAAGAATATATACTAATAAAATAAAGTGGACAAGTTTGTTCGTTTGAACGCGCTAAACTCAGAAACTACCAATCAGATTTGGAAAATTCTTTTTGTATATGACACACCAATTACCATGTGAGGTTATAGACTATTTCACATCACGCTTCGACCCGTAGGAGCAGAGCAGAAAGTAAAATAACGCTGAACAAGAATGATGTAATAACGAGCGAAATGTACCGCGGGCCATTGAAAGAGCGGGTACAGCTAGTATTTCTATGATCGAATCGTTTATCTCATCTGTTTTCTTAATCTTTTAACTGCTTCTACTGACGTCTAGAGTAAAAGTATTCATATTTATATCCCAAACATCATCATTATCATTATGGGTCTGTAATATGGCCACTGTTGGATATCGGCATACCCCAATGCCCTCCTATATATGATATCTGGTAAGCCACGTGATTCAGTAGAAAAATTAACGCTTCTAGTTCTGGCTGATGTCTTCATTTCATTAAACCTTCATAAACTAAGGACTATTATTTTATAATATACGATCACATTAAATTCCATTTCAAACAGCTGATTGAAAACAATAAATAGTATATTGTTTTTTTCCTTCAATTTGCCTTCGTAAATAAAATGCACTCATATTTGGATATATTTTTTTTAATTATAAGTGTAACTAATTGATCTACACCAGCGACTTCGAAGCGTCCAATTTTTTTTTTATATAAGAAGGGGGCAAATGAGCAGCGGGAACGCCGAGGCGATCATCGCCGCCCATTGACATCTGCAACACCAGAGGATCTGCAGATGCGTTGCCGGCCTTTGAGAGAGAGATACGCTCGCCTCTTGAAGGACCCTAAGTCGTAGTGGTTTGGAAATACCGCCGAGGACAGACCATTCCACAACGCGGCAGT
>DWTW01002651.1:0-10774 GCA_018246275.1 Papilio slateri
GGAGCTAAGTTTATTAAGGGACTCGAATGGGTCGATGTTATCTTGGGCAGCTGGTGCTTTAGGTGTTGGGGGTGTGGAGGCCGGTTTCGTTGGGGCCGGTTTGTAAATGGGTGCGGTGGGTTGAGTGCTTGTGTTAGCACGTGGAATGGGTCTAGACCAGGTGGAGGTCTGGAGGGCGGTGGATTGCCACGCGGGGCGAAAGGGAGGGAATGAACCATCCGTCGGCACTGTCGGTGGTCGTCGCGCAGTCTGCCTGGAAAAAGAACTCTTAGAAAAGAAGAAAGTTTAAAAGAACTCGAAATAGCCATAGAAGAAATCAATTGGGACATTATAGGCATAAGCAAGATGAGAAGAGCATCAGAAGGCATTGAAGAGCGTGGCAATTATATATTGTACTATAACGGTGACGATACCAACTCTAGACAGAAAGGACTGAACAAGCGGAAGAAGATAAAATAATAGCATTCTATAATGACCTCTCTGGAATTACAATGTCACACTCAAAAAACAATATCATAGTAATAGCTTTTAATGCTCAAGTAGGAGCCAGAATCAACAAGAATGAACTAGTGCAAGGAAAATATGGCCGCGACAAACGAAGTAAAAATGGACAAAAAATGGTGAATTATCTACTATAAAATAACTTAACTATGATGAATAGTATATTCAAGAAAAAAAATAAAAGCACATTTGCTCTGTAATTGCCTTTATTATATTAGCAAATACAAGAACGAAATCGACTATAGTACAAGAAATATACCAAAAGCCTTTTTCAATACAGAGATAACCAGAACCTAAATTTTACCACTAATCACCATATGTTCCAAAACATATGAACTCATGAATCACTAAATCTTTGGTACTGAGAACAGAAATAAAACTTTCACAATATTCATAAATGAACAATTACCCCTAGAAAATAGATATGAAGAATTAAAATCACAATTTTTAAGACTATATACAAGTTATAAAAATAAAATGAGCAGAATATAATTATCTGATATGAAACTCATACATGATAAGAAAAGATTACAAGAAAACAGAAAAAGAACAGAACTAAATAAGACTATAGCAGACCTCAGCAAAAAAATAAGAGAAAATATAAAACTTGAAACTTTAGATCAGCACATCATTAAAAATCTTAGGGATAAACTTAGAACCTGCCAGAGGGGAATAGCATGCTAGGTCTGCGGAAGTTTGATAAAATAAACAGCAATAAAATTTAGATTAAAAACAAACATTACATATATTCAGAAAGTAATTGACCAGCAGAAGGGGAGGTGGGCAGGGCACCTGTTGCGTGGCCCAGAGATATGGAGCCAAATAGTAACAAATTGGTAAATCCTAGAGACTAGCTGAATAAAAGATGTCAACATTTAAGATGGAAGGACAACCTGAGGCTCGCTGCTGGTCCCTACGGGAGGAGGGCCACTTTAGATTGCCATTGGATAGAACTAGAGGAGACCTTTGCCAATAGGCATGTAGAGAAAAGGGACAATCTATAAGGAAAAAAAATAAACTCTAGTTAAAAACGCTTAATAATAATCTGATCGCTATATGTTCTCCTGGGATGTCCCATGCCAATACTTGGCAGTGTTTCACTTTTGCAATATAAATTTGTCTTGTCACTCTTTCTCCATTCATCCTTTCAACATGCGAGAATCTCCAAAGCCCAATAATGAATCACCTAGGTGATTAACAGACAGTACAATCAAAACACCACTTGTAGTACTCACCAGTGACTGGAAGACTCAGGCATGGAAGGTCGGGCAGCTCACCATAGTACAAAGTTTTAGTGATCCTTTTTAAAAACTCATCATGGTCTCCGATAGTCTGGAAAAAATTATAAAACCATATTACATCATTTTATGTAAAATGTTGAGTTTAAATATGTGTACATGTAGAAACTACTATGATCCAAAACAATGTCCAATTGCAAATATTATTATGTAAAGGAAGTAATTCTTGTATATAAATATATTTCAGTATCTTGAAAACTTGTATATAAATATATTTCAGTATCTTAAAAACAGCTCTAACAATTTGGTTCAAATGTTGTATTTGAATAAGTTTTTATAAATTTAACTTTGAACATGTATTTACCATAAAAGTGCAAATACAAATAAAAACAAAAATCTAATTTTTAGTGCCATATTTTGTGGCAGGTGAATTCTCTGCAATTCTCTGCGTCACTAGTTGATAACTTATTGGTACTTTGAAATCCATGTGGAGTGGATTTCAAAATAGTACCTTGTCAATCCTGATCTTTCCCAAGGAAAACATACAATTTATATCAGAGCTCACTGTAATATTGGTATATTTAACATAATGAGTGGTGTATTGTCTCACCAAGTAGTACCCGACTCATTAGGTACTACTCGGGTGAGACAGATACTAATTCTTTACTCTAGATGGACTTTCTCCATTCAGATTTGTGAATGCTTAGAAATTAATCTTAATTTCTAAGATTATGTATGTAGGGTACAACCAGCAATTAACTGGGAAACAACATAAATGATAATTATAAGGAAAAATATTTATTTGCCTGTATTATATCATGCAAATTAATTTTAGTCAAAACAGTTTTAAAAGAATTTAACTCATGAACCTTTAAATGATGTTTTATCTGTGTGGAAGTAATGAAAAGTTAAATATTTATTTAATAGGTCTAAATGAATAAGGAACCAACCAACGAAACGTTCAAAAATGAACATAACAAGTCAATAGTGATAACACAAACATACATTGCGAGCGATAACAAGACCGCCGTGTCGCCGAAATTACCACCTGGTTAACTACAGACACGTATTAAGTTATCGTACCTTTTTATACTTGCATCGTACTAGGTTTCTTTGTCAAAGCCAATTGCTTAATAAACTAAACAATGAATTATAGTATACCTGAAAAATACATGTTTTAAGTTATTTTAGCCACGATGTGCTTGACCTCCTTTTTACCTTGATCTTGGCCCTTGAGCCTTCTTTTCGTCTCTTTGATATACTTGACATGATTAAGCTCGTTTGTTGCTCTATCTGATCTCAAGTGGAACAACGCTGCCAACACAAATATTATGAATTTTTAGATCTAAAAATAAACGTTGTATAAAACACCGTCACTCGACGGCTAAAGAAGAAAAAAGCAACAGGAAAATCTGACACTAGGGTTGTCCCTTTCAATAACATCATCACAAAAGAAATTCACCAATTTTATATTTATTTATAATCTTGTAGTTGGTGTTAGAAATCAGGAGAATTTGTTTAAATAGTATAGAGCAAAAATAGTATTAACATATAGAGGGCTCCGAGAATCACGATTTACAAGTTCGTGCCGATTTTAGTAGTAGCACCAATTCTAATATTATTAAAAAAATATACAAATTAAGACAAAAGAACAGAACATTAACGTGTGACCCATTTGTTCGTACGTCTCCTATCATGTAATTAAAGGAATACAAAAGTTTTTTTCTATTTCCAGCATTAATTTAAAAATTTATTCGATAGGTACCGTAAAACGGGGTGAATAGACACAAAACCAGGAAAGTTTTTTTTAACCATAATATTTAGCGATTTTCGTTAGTAAATCTTTTATTTTATTCGTATTTTTTAAGGAACCACATTATTTTTATATTAGCAAACTCTGTTTTGACTCTCTGTTTTGACGTGAAGTTAAGCAAAGGTTAAATAAAATATGTTTGAAAGTCATTACCCGAAAAACGTAAATTTGTGCTCCAGAAAAGTTGCTCATTCTTTATATGATAAGCGTTGTGTCCAATGATAAAAGATAGATTTTATTATTTCGTGATTCATCAGGAACAAGTTTTGTGCATCAGTAAGTACAATTTAAATTTAAATTTATTAAATTCGATGAAAATATTTGTATGTGTAGAATTTCGAAATATTTGAGTTGAATAGAGACACGAAAGAGGGGAATAGATACCCCATATGGGGTCAATAGAAACGTAGTATACGGTTGATAGAAACGAGAATGTTTGGATAGAAACGAGTAGGGGTCTATAGAAAAATTGTTGTTAGGGTTGACATAAGCCTATGTTCTGTTGATAAACTACTTAACAATAAATCTTCACAAAAAGACGCGACTAGTTGAGTTTATGGTGTGTATTTTAATTTTCTTTAACTTATAAATTTTAGAATTTATTTTATAGACAGCATTTTAAAAGTATATGTTATATTTACGTATGTATATTTTATTTAGTGCGCCGGTTACACAGATGTATTCGCCATTTGTTTAAATAAATATACAAACTTATCTTTTTACTTAATTGCAGGTAAACAATATCCAACATGCCGCGCGTATTTAAAGCTGATCCAAGGGGCAAAATATATAAGAAATACGTCGTACTACACTAATGATGCCGATATTCTCAAGGTTTTGATGGATGATGATAATATGTAGCTACAAATAAATCTGAGGATCTCATTTGAAGGAGTGATTTAAAGGTAATACGACTGATTCCATAATAAATAAGAGATAACTATTGTTATACCTATTCCTAATAATTATAACGACGTGATTTGTACTTTCAAGTGTATTTTTTAATAAAGTAAATAGGTAGTCAATATATTCAGTTTCATTTCACAAACACAAAAATATTCACAAACATAATCGGGTAACTTACCTTTGTGGTAGTGAATACCTATGATTATTTACCTGCACATACTATCGAAACAGTAGTATCCATTTACCCATATGGCGTAGCCATTGAAACCACATCGAGTCTAAATAGAAACGACATATATTTTTGGATTTTATGGAATATTTATAGTATAAAAACACTTTGTGCTATTTAGTAAATGTAAAACCAGTATTAACTCACACTTCAACATAAATTATTTCATACTTAAAGTCGGAAGCATTGAGAATATCTGAAAATGTTTCTATCAACCCCATTTTACGGTATATTATGTTTTAAAATAATAAGCAAAGCTAGCAAGTATTTTTAACTCTAATAGATGTACATATGTACATGATACAGGCAAATAACTTTTACTATTAAAATCCACTTTTAACCACCACACCACGTGTCTATTAGGGTTTTGAAGACCATACACTACTTTATTTTATATTGTGTTAATAATACAAAACCTAATATAATATAGGTACTCATATATTTTCCCAGTGAGCTAGAGAGAAAAAACAAATTCTAATTTTTATTTCTCTTGGTATAAAATAATCGTATTCGGCTGAACGTCTCCCAATGTCTAAAGTTTTAAAAATCAAGTGACATCTTGACACCCATGACCCATGACACTTTAACATGTTTTGTTTTCGTATTTTGATTTCAGTAGTCTATCTATTATTACATTTACATTTTACATATAATAAATGTAATATATTGTCTGATAATTGGTGTAAATGAAAAAACAAACATTTTTAATCGAAGTGAACGCAATGGACCTTTATTAAAACTAAGATGTTATTCCAATTTAAAATTTATTTATTTTTAATATTTCATGTGATTCCTATCATACTATCGGAAAGTGACCCATATTCTAAAGAGCCTTATCGACCTTTAGGTCCCCTGGTAAAATGTAACTTTTTGCCTCTTGAATTCTTGGACTGTGATGAACCTGTGGATCACAAAGGAAATGTATCAGCTAAAGCTGCCGTGAGTCACGGCTGTTTGAAGTTCGGTGGAGTAAGATACGAGAAAGTGGAAAGAACAAAAGTTCAGTGTAAAGTTTTAGATGGTATTGAATGTTTCGGTACCCGTAGCTTCCTTCGCGACGGTTTCCCATGCGTGAGATATTCTGGACACTACTTTACGACTACTTTGATATATAGTATATTACTTGGATTTCTAGGCATGGATAGATTTTGCCTTGGCCAAACAGGCACAGCTGTTGGCAAACTGTTGACTTTGGGAGGCTTAGGTATTTGGTGGATTGTTGATGTAATACTTCTAATTACAAATAGCCTTCATCCAGAGGATGGCAGCAACTGGAACCCTTACGTTTGAAAGTTAAACTTGTGTTAGTGTAAAATTTGATCTTTCTTAGTGGAACTTGAAACACCATGGACTATTAGAAGAAACAAATAAAGCATGTTCTGTATTAATTTGAATTTTGTTGTAATAATCAATTTGTGTAAATAAAAATAGTTAATTACTTCTATATTGTTTTTAATTTGTCTTGTATTTTACTTGATTTTTTCTTGTGGCAATCTTTTATTTTCAAAGGTTTTTATTATTAAAAAAAAACTATAATAATTCTGTACATTCTTTGTGAGTTTAACAATAAAATTTGAAAAGAAACATAATAAAACAGTGCAATCTATTTATGGACAACTTTTTGAAATCTTTGAAAGAAGCTGAATGTGGATTAAGAATGATTGAGTTTCTTGTTAAAATGTCTTCTGTATGTGTATGACCAAATAGTTTTGCATTTGCATTTGCATCATCGGCGGTGGACTTACAAGTAAAGATAAATATATGCAGTTAACATGCCATCTCTGAGAAGTTGCTAGGAGTGACACTGAATGATAGGATGAGAAATAGCATTGGATGGGAAAAGTGTGGCTTAAAAGAGGATGCAGTGTTTTGTAATTGAAAAGAATACTGCCAGTGAACTCATTCCACTAGGGAAATGTGCATAAATTATCTAATTGTTCCATACTTACTGTTAATCTCTTGGAAAGTTAGGAGATAAAGATATTTGCTTAGTATGGCATCAATAGTGAGCCCCCAACCTCTCTTAGAATTAGTCTATTGAGGAAGCTTATGTGGCCTGAGGAAAACTGAACAAAAGGAAAACAAAATGTTTTGAATGTGTTCTTCAATTCTTTTATTTATGATTATATTATACAAACTGTTTGAATAAATTTTGTAATCTCATATTGGTTGTGTTCATGCAACTGTTGGGCGCGGTAAGTTTATCACAGTATAATTTATGTACACAGGCATACGTACAAAGCGTCTGGTCCGCAACTAGCAATCATTTAATTGCATGAAATATACCAAATTTTAACAAAAAATACCCCATTTTGGTCTATTTTCATTATTTAATTTCAACTAGAGGGGGGACCTCTAGTTGAAATGGCTGCCGTTTTTTAAATTCTAATTATCATTTTAAATGGCCACTTGAGCAAATTTTGATGCCTTGGAACATAAATGTTGTACAGATATTAAAAAAATATATTTTATATGTAATAAACCACCTGTTACGTAAAAAAGAAATTTATGAAAATTGTCAACCTTACCGTGAGTTCACAGTGCCGAAAATATTTACATAAAACATGTTGTGATCTGTTATTTTTATAAAGAAAGAAAGAGTTTTGTCAACATGTTTCATGTGAATGTTTTCGGCAGTATGAACTCACGTTTATCATGTCTTCAAAAATGTTATTATACTGAACACCGTGGTGTGAAAGACGCCATATTGGTTTGTATGAGGAGATACGATTTTTTTTATTTCAAATCCATAAATATAGTTCTGAGAGAAATGAACGGTTACAGTTAGATAGGATCCGTCATTCATTGCTAAGAAGTCAAGAATCTCAAGTGTCTAAAGAACAGCGTCTAAATAATGATCGTATTCGCCACGCCTCGCTGAGCCTAGAAATAGACGGTTCTAGAGAACAACGATTAGAAGGTGACCGAATCCGACATGCTATCTCGCGAAATTTAGAATCGGAGGATGCTAGAGAGCAGCGATTGGAAAGTGCCATCGCCAACAACACCAAAATAAACGTGAAATTGAAAGTCAAGAACAATATTATAATCGTGTTACCGAACAGTGTGATCGATATTATGAGTCACAAAGACAGAGTATCGAGCGTTTGGCACAGCTTCGTGAAAATGTGAGCAACATTCGTCAGTCTGAAACAAATTTTGATCGAGAAAGGCGTTTGGTTAATACCAGACAGACGACAAGAGCCATACGGGATATTGAAAATTCAGAAATGCGGCGATAGCGACTAAATAATGACCATATAAGAAGAGCTAATAGACGTAATGCTGCATGGCGAGAGAAACATAACAGTGGATTCAATTATAATGCCCAAACAAATTATTCCGCTGCATCAGAGATAGGCTCTATGAATGTAGGTTGCAACTACTGCAAAGCTTTAAGGTGGAAAGATGAGTCAAAAGGAATTTGTTGTTCCTCTGGAAAAGTGCGCTTGAACTTTATTCAGCAGCCATCGGAGCCACTGGAGTCTTTGTTATCTGGCGAACATCCTCATTCACAACGATTTCTAAATAACATTAGACGACATAATTCAGCATTTCAAATGACTTCGTTTAGGGCAAAAGAAGTTCAGGAAGGAAATTATATGCCCACGTTTAAAGTACAGGGCAGATATATCATTTAATTGGTTCTCTTCTTCCAGTGCAGAATGCCAGAGAATCATTTTTACAAATATATTTCATTAGCGACTATATACAACAAAGGGATGCAAGATTTTCCAAATTTATGCAGTCCGTTAGTAAGCTTTCTGCTTGCAAAAAATGCTCATTGAAACAAACAGATACATTCGAGATTTCAAAATTGCTCTTCAGTTTTTCTCTCCTAATGTAAATTAAAATGAATATAAAATAGTTATAAATGCCGATCGACGACCGTCAGGAGAGCACCCCGGTCGTCACAACGAACCAACAACCAACGAAGTATCTGTTTTACTGGTAAATCAAGATTGCGATAAGCGCGATATAGTACTTCGTAGACATGATAACAGATTACAGAGAATTGCCGAAACTCATAGATCATATGATGCTTTGCAGTATCCTCTTATTTGTATATGGAAAAGACGGATATAATTTTTCAGTTCATCAAGTCGACCCCAATACACGCCAGACCTACCAAAAAAAAGTTTCTGCTCCACAATACTATTGTTACCAATTAATGATTAGACAGAATGAGTATAACCATTTGCAACATTACAAACAATTATTTAATCATTAATTAGTTGACGTATATGCTAAAATCGAAACAGAGAGGCTCATTTTCATACGAACAAATCAAAAAAAGCTTCGAGTCGAAAATTATATTCATCTTCAAGACGCAATCCATCAAAATGAGAATGTAGAAGACTTAGGCCAGTTAGTTATTTTACCTTCTTCATTTACGGGCGGGCCTAGATATATGCATCAATGCACACAGGATGCGTTTTGTTTTGTTAGAAAATATGGACGTCCCGATCATTTTTATAAAATTCACGACAAATCCTAAATGGGATGGAAATTACACGCGAACTGTTTACTGGACAATTGCCTTCGGATCGGCATGATATTGTAGCAAGAGTTTTTAAACAAAAACTGAAAAAAATGATGGATCTTCTGGTCAAGGGAAACATTTTTGGATCCGTGCGATGTTTTATGTACAGCGTACAGAGGCAGAAGCGCGGAAGAAATTAAAATAAGAGCTGAACAAATTAATGATGTGATACGAGCAGAATTACCAGATCAAGAAGTCGATCCAGAGCTATTTGATATTGTTAAAACTCATATGGTACACGGTCCATGTGGTTCTTATAATCCTCAGTCTCCATGTATGAAGTATGGTACGTGTAGTAAAAGATTTCCTAAAACATTTACTTCAAAAACTGTTACAGGCGAAGATGGCTATCCATTTTATCGGCGCCGTTCACCTGAAAACGGTGGTATAAAAACCACAATCAACTCACGAAATGTCTCCTTTGATATCGACAAACGATGGATTGTTCCATTTTCACCGGTATTATTGCGTACATTTAGAGCACATATCAACGTTGAACTTTGTGGCAGCGTAAAATCAATAAAATATATGTGCAAGTATGTTATCAAAGGTTCGGACTTAGCTGTCTTTGGTGTACAAAATGCTAACGATGAATTGACATCATATCAGAATGGAAGATACATAAGTACATCTGAAGCAGTTTGGCGCATATTATCGTTTTCGATTCATGAACGTTTCCCCGCAGTAATACATCTAGATATCCATTTAGAGAATGGTCAAAGAATTTATTTCGATCCAAACAATGTCCGCGAAATGACGCAAAATTCGAAAAATACGACATTGATGGCGTTTTTTGCTCTGTGCCGGAATAACTAATTCGCGACCACTTTATTATACGAAGAAGTACCAGGTTATTACACATTTAATAAACAAAACGGAACCTTTCCCGGCATATTACCCCTTGGTAGAGTTATTATAATACCCTTGGTAGAGTTTATACAATTCATCCTAATAATCGGGAGTGTTATTATCTGAGAATGTTATTGAATATTGTCAAGAGACCAACTTCTTTTGAATGTTTAAAAAGCGTTAATGGTGTTTTACAACCTACATATCAATCAGCATGCCTTAAACTTGGTTTACTAGAAGGCGATGATCACTGGTGCGATACATTAACAGATGCCAGTGTAACCAGCAGCGCATTTAAATTGCGAGAACTATTCGCAATTTTACTGATATTTTGTAATGTTTCCAATCCTTCCGACTTATGGAACAAATTTAAGGATCATTTTATGGAAGATTATGTAAGAAACCTACAACGACTTTACCCAGATGCAGACATAAATCATTATCAAGAAAACTTTACTAATCGGGCTTTGTTTGCGTTACAAAACATTCTTCTTTCTATAGGTGGCAATAATCTCCTACACTATGGTTTACCTTCTCCTCAAATTACTGATAGGCTTGATGACAACTTAAACAGAGAATATATTGAACACACAAACTTTGTTCATAAGAAACGGGATCCTTACCACGATTAGGCTTTTTGAGTTCCCGATATTTCGACGCAGTTGCATGCGTCATGGTCACGGAGTAACTGAGGT
>DWTW01002652.1:0-10772 GCA_018246275.1 Papilio slateri
ATTCTAGGATTACATTTCTACAATAAATGTATTTTTAATTCATCATCATCTCTAGTCAAAGAGTCGTCATCTGTTAGATACCATCCATCAAGCGGAGACGTTGTTAATTGCAACATTGTGTAATTGCTATGTATTTGATATGTGTTGCCATCATATTAAAATAATTCAAGTCAAATTAAGTCATTCCTGCTATGAAATATAGAAGTATTTTTATAGTATTTGACTATGAATCATAAAGAAAAATAATGTTTGTTACAGATTCAATAAAGTTGTATTCTATATATGATATCACGCATGAGTAAAATTTATCTTTGCAACTATAAAATTATAGAAGACCAATGCGAATGTTTAAAGTTAAAACAACAAGCTAATTTCAATGTAAAATAACTTAATGGCGCTGGATATTAACATTAAGATTTATTTTATCGTTACATTAAGACAATGTTTTCTGGACACTTTTGTGCATAGATCTCTTCTCGCACTTTTTGTAAAAAAATATTATTAATTGTATTACAAGATCTATAGAACATTTTTGTGTTTGATTGTTCAATATCGCAAATTTGCTAAAGTTCTATATCGATAGTTTTGAAATTTTTACACAACGTTTTAGTCATATCCGCGCATTTTTGTAATATACCATATAAATAGTTGATTATTCATGTTAATGCCACGTTAATAGTAATGGAATGAAGGAGGGAGAGTTCTATATAACAAAAGCAATTTTGTAATTTTTATTAATAAATACAGACGTTGACGGCAACGGTGTTTGGGACGCTGATGAAGTAAAAGCCCTCTTCATCAAGGAGTTGGATAAAGTTTACGGGCCAGGCGGTCCTAACAAGGATCTGCACGAGAGAGCCGAAGAAATGGAACGCATGCGCGAACACGTCTTCAAAGAGAACGACCGCAACCGCGACGGCCTTATCGACTTCCACGAGTTCATGACGGAGACTCAGAAAGCTGACTTTAATCAGGATGAAGGTGAGGAACGTAATTTTACTTTCGCTTATTTAGGGCTCACAACTTTCGCGGTCAATTAAAACGCAATTGTAGAATTTATTGCTAAATGTCGCAGCCAAGTTTCTAACAAGGATCATGGTGTCGTCATTAGAGGCCTTTAATCAAGATGATACACACAATGACACATTTTATTTATCGTTGAAAGAAATTGACCAACTCCGTCATCATCGGATATACAGATGCTCTTCCATCTTTTGTCTAAGAAACACACATGTACCATACTTCGGTATTCTGTAAGGTTGTGATAATTCCCGGTGAAGCCAACACATTCATGCAACATCTGTTCTTGGTTCCACATTCTTCGGGTGGTAGTTTTAGGACTTACGATCCAAATGGTAGATAGAACTAGATGATATTGGCACCCTATTCCGATTACTGTTGGTTACATAACGAGGGCTCCTGTTACCCCATCAGGCAATCATGTTAATATTTGTATATTCTTATGAATTTTAATCTTAATTTCACAATTCGATATTGTTTAAAATATTCTGGTTGTTAAAGGTTGGAAACCAATTGACGAAAATCAAATTTACACGCAATCAGAGTACGAAGAGTTTGAAAGGAGGAGACTGAACGAGCTACAGTATCTACAACAGCGTGGTCTGGTGAGTAATAAAAACATCGTAGTGATAAATATAGCTTACCTACATATATTTTGTTTCAATAAAAATATCTATACTGTAAAATTTCAGTCATAATTCATATGCTTTCCAGGTTGACGCTCATGGTAGACCGGTACCGGGCGCCCAACATCAAATTCATCAGGCTTACCAGCAACAACAGGCCTTCCAACAACAACAGCAATACCAGCAAGCGCAACAACAAGGATTCCAAGGCCACCAACAATATTATCAGGGACTTCCTCAAGGACAAGTTCCCCCTCAACATGCACCGGGTCCAGCTCCTCCAGGCTATCAGCAAGGCTACCAAGGGCAGTACCAACCAAGTCAGATACCACAAGGACAACCTCAATTCCAAGGGTATCCACAAGGTCAGTTCCAAGGGCATCCTCAAGGTCAGTCACTGGACCAACTTCAAAGCCAGACTCAAGGTCAACAACAGCAACAAGGTCAGTCGCAAGGGCAACAAGGCCAGTCGCAAGGACAGCAGCAAAAGCCACTACAAAACCAACAACCAGGAACCTTGAATCAGCCACCACCATCTCAGAACATGAACCAGCCGACTCAGCAACAAGGGCAACGAGCTGATTCCCCCGTACAAGGCCAGTCCCCACCAGTTCAGGGTCAAAGTGGTCAAACCAAGCCCAGTCAAGTGCAAGGCCAAGATCATCTATCGCAAGGTCAAGCTCCGCAAGTTCAAAGCCAGGGCCAACGACCACAAGGTCAAGTTCCTCCCGTTCAGGCGCAAAACTTAGTTTTTAGTCATTAGATTTCCATGTCTACTATATTTGCTTTTATTTCACATTATTGCTACTATCAGATTGGTGCCAAATTACATGCCTATTTGTGCTATATCATACTCACTTTTATAAATTATTTTATATGCAGCACGAATGTTTTAACTTTGCCAGATTCAAGTGTGCTTCAGTCATTAAAATATGCAGTTACCAACTAGCGAGGAGTTTTCGTAAAGTAAAGTTCAACAGAGCTCGTATTCTGTGTTACTTAAATGGAAGTTGTTTATCTGTTAATTAATTAAATTATTATTATACAACGACCTGTCACAATAGTTTTCTCTTTTTATATTTTATTCGATTTGTTTCATCAAGTTATGTATTTATTTAATTAATTCACTACGTAATCAGTTTCAACTCCAATAAATGTATCAAATCTAGTAAAGTTACTGTATTCGTATTTGCATTTGCAATTATGCTAACATAGACTCTTTAGTATTAAATATAAGATGCTAATTGGCTATTGTGTTCTTTAATAAATTATTATAAATGTTCCTTTTTATAGTGTTTTATTATTTAAAAAAATCCTTCAAAGCTTACCCATCACTAGCAGTCTAACTATAAACCCAAGTGTGGCAACACTTATCTGATCATCATGATTGTTCTCATATTCTTCAAATAATATGAAGTAACTAAACAAAATTACAAATATAAGACTCATCAAATCTAAAAAGCTCATGTCAGTAAAACAATAATTTAGTAAATGCCTATAGTAATGTTTAGATCATCGATCACACGCTTAATACTTAATTTGATTTCTTCTTAGTCAGTGAACTGGAAGTCGATTATTGATGTTTCATGTTAACATGACGATATAGACTTTATTTTGATAAGAACGCCATCTATGGACTGTCACGAAAATGTCTATTTAATTTAAAACTATATTCTTCCGCTTCCATATATACTTTGAATTGTGTTTGCATCATTGATTTTGGTAAAGGATTGAGGAAGATATAGCATCACAAAAAATATATACCCAGGAGAATAGCACAGCATCACAATCGAACAATAAATTTTATTATCTGGTTATTAAAAGATGGACGTTTTCATTTAGGAACCATTAATAAATGCCGCTGATATCGACGCCTTCACTATCTGAATTACATCAATTAATTGGAAGCTTATGTAAAATATAGGAATAATAAAATTAAAAATAGATGGCGCTTCATATATCACGATTGAATGTATTTTCATTTTGCGTATTTTCTTTCGAAATGCCATCTGTAATAACTCGTACCAAGTGATTTAATAAACCGTTATCAAAACTAGCTTTCAAAGAAACATTGCACACACTATTTGTAACCACCTAAAATATGATAGCAAATCGAATGTCAGAAAGTCATGTAAACAATTTTATCAAGCGAACTAATAACTAAATTAAAAAAAAAACTGTTTACAAATGTAAACAAAATCCAAATGGACTTCAACATAAGTATTTATTTTTATATTTTATACTACCCTAGCTAATTTTGAATCTTTTGTTTCTGTATGTCTCCTTGAATAAGTAAAATATTGGCAGAAAAAAAATTTGTATTTAAATTTTTACTTTATTATTTTATTAAAATAATTTATTTTCTAATGTAAAATAGCATTTTTCTTTAAGCATTTTAAATGCGTAAACATGAAGAGCTTTAGCAATAATAATATTTAAATGAGCGTGATTTCCTAATATTAAAATAAATAATAACAAAATGTTCCGTACTGAGTATATTAGTATATACTTGTAGTATATAGTGTAGGGTATACTTTTGGTATGTGTACCTACCGGCTTGGGCCACTAGCTAAATTTGTGCATACCTAAAATGTACCTAAGCTAGCGGGTATGCGTGCCTTAAAACTAATCACCAATACTATTCTTCTTTTCAGCCAACAATCTTCCACTGCTGAACGTAGGCCTCCCCCAATGATCGCCTCATAGATCGGTCCTCTGCCCTCACCCAATAGGCTCCCGCAATCTTGACCAGAACTTCGGTCCATCTTATGGGAGGCCTACCGACGCTGCGTCCATGTATACATGGCCGCCATTCTAGGTCTTTTCGGCCCCATCGACCATTCCTTTTGCGAGCAATGTGTCCGGCTCATTGTCATTTATCTACTCTCTCTTAACTTAAGACTACTCAGTACGATATATTTTGTTATTCAGATAATTTAAGCAGAGTAAAACTTAATTTCAACAGTAAAACTATCAAAAACGGTCTTTAATTCGCGAAAATCCTGAATAATTATGGAACCACTTCTCGGGTCGGAATAAAATGTAAATGAAACCAATCTCGAAATAAAGATTATCGTTTGCAAAAAGAACGCATAAATGTCGAAGTTCTGAGGTAACAATCATAAAATAAATAAAACTTTTAACAAAACAAAAACCGACTTCAAAAATAATATTCAAACACCAAAAATGCACTAAAAAGTATAAATAATTTTACCCAATTAGAAATAAGAATACTTTTACGCAATTAAAAATAGGAATAATTTTACACATTTAAACATAAAAATAAATATTTAATTTCTGAGTCGGTGTCAGTCAAGGTAGATCTGTAATTATGTGAGATACCTTACTATTTTTAATTGCGTAAAAGTATTCATATTCCTAATTGCGTAAAATTATTTTATACTTTTTAGTGCATTTTTGGTTTTTGAATATTATTTTTGAACTCGGTTTTTGTTTTGTTAAAAATTTTATTTATAATTAATACTTTTCACAGGACGGATTCGTGCTTGTGGGCTCCGTGGCCGGGCAGCGCTACTGGTCTTCGATGCTGTCGCTCGACGCGAAGATCACGTGCGGCTGCTGGACTCCTGACGACGGGCAGGTGTACCTCGGCACAGCGTCAGCGCAGCTAGTCGTCATGGACGTGCATGGCGCTATGGTTTCACAGGTGCGTCACTGTAGGGTTAGTTATGCAAGCCACATTTGGTGAGCGATAAGAATCTATAGAGAATTTCTGTACATTGTTATAGAGAAGCAGGCTTACATCAAATATAGAAAATAGGATTCCGATGACGAAAATTAGTAATGTCTGTTGTTGATTTTCTAATAATATTTGTTAATTCTTCTGTGGTTTGGATTGGATATGTAAGAAGATAGATTAAAAAAGAGAGAAAGAAGAAGAAATAACAAGACCATGCTTAATAAAAAAAACGTGCTTCTTGACCACTCTTGGTCACAGGTATAAGGGTTTTATCTTCAAAAGATATTTGGAATAAGAGAACTTAAAATTAATTAATTACCACATGCCAACAGGGTAATACTAAGGGTGAGATAAATAGACGTTACTAAGCCATAGCTTAGCCAAAGCAAGTTCTTAGCGACTAGTTCTAAGCATGAGATTCACATAAATAGACAGTATTTTAGCATGTACTTTCGAAGACAGTCAACCTATTCCTAAGTAAATACTTCGCTTTGCATTAGTATTGATTTTTGTGGACTTTAGAGGCTTGGTTCGACGATGTCATGTTGTCAGTTGTCAGTGTGAATTGAGTGCGTTCAAATTTATATTTTACTGTGGAGTAAAATATTTTTCAAATATATTGTATATAATTATTTACAACTGTTTATCTGGCTCTTTTTTTGATTAAAATTAATCTAAATTTAAGTTTGACTAAAAAAAATAGGTGAATTCAGTTGTTTGTAAAATAATAATCTGATTAATTGTGAACGCTTCCGAATTAGACAAGTCGAACTTTGACTTAGTTCGTTTATTTTAGATGGTAACGGGTACTTTGCTAAGCCAAGCCAAAGTAAAGAAACTCGTACTTTAAGAAGAATACTTTTGACTGATGCTTAGCAACGACTATTTATTTCGTCCTAAGTATAACTCAACGAGGTATAGGACATTATAATTTTACTCGTTAATAAATTATTTCTGTGTTATACAAGTTTATTTATATTAAGTATTACATTAAGAACAAATAATTGTCAGCATCAAAACCCTTGTTACCAGGTTCAACTTGTAGCTGAAGGCGGTATAACGTCGATGGCGTGGTCGTGCGAGAAGTTCAAAATGGAGGAAGGGGAGGAGGGCACGGAGAGCAGCGGCGCCCACGTGCTGGCCGTCGCGCTCGGCAGCGGCGAAATAGTGCTGCTGCACGGCCATGATGACGTCAGCCCTGTGCGGGTAGCCACTGGCCTCAGGGGAAACACGCTGGCCATGGAGTGGGCCAACTCTCGCGAACTGTTGGCCGTCGCGGGGACATTGAACGCAGGTGAGTAAGGAGTCATTTACGTCGGCGGATTTCAGGGTTAGGGCTAAGAGGCACACACACAGCATTACACTACTTTGTTGTGCATTAAACTATATAAAACCTTGTGTACTTTTTAGTTTTTGCTTTGTCAAATCTACCCTCAATGGGATCAGGCGAAACCAAACAACAATCATGGATCCGCCACTGGTCACTCATGTATTTTTAACTACCTCAGGGATCTGTCTTCAGTGGTATTGTACTACGTTATTACAAACAGATATGGCTTAGGATCCTTAGAGAAATGAGCGTAAAGTCGGCAACGTAGCTGTACGCTCACTGCACGCACCTCCACTGGTATTGGACATCATAGGCGGCGGTGATTAGTTAGCAACGGGCGACCCGCTGCTGGTTTACCTCCTATAAATATGTAGGTAAAATTGGTAACACCTTTCATGTCACATTTCTATACATACTTACTAGGAGGGATCAAAAAGTAGTGAAAACTTTTGTTTTTTTCTGAATGTAGTCATTTGTTTGCTTCGTGTCGGAACGTGTTCTCGAAAATGGAGAAAAACGAAGTGCGAGCCGTTATTAAATACCTCTGTTTAAAAAAGTTAACGACGCTTAAATCTCTTATTCATTGCACTTTAGATTGCAACATTAGGAGAGTCTGCTCCGCCGTATTCCACTGTCGCAATGTGGGCTTCTTACTATTATATACTTATTTTAAATGTAACTTTATCTCGATTACGAGCTGAGCTCTGACTTTGTTATTCATATTTCTTGTAAGAGGGTAACATAAAGGACGGTGAGCTTATTTTCTATTCAAGCGCTGACCAACTCACCGCCGGTAAATACCTGTACAGTAGGAGCATGTGAATGTAATTCAGGCATAATGGAGTGGAATTATTTTTTCCCGCCGAATCTTTTAGGGTTTTTGTAGGCGTATCGTAACTTATTCAATCATAATGGAATAAACTCCAACATCCAACATAACGTAAATTGTGGAAATCAATTAAAAACTAGAAAAACTGCTTAAAATGTTTAAAACAGCAACAAATTAAATTCCAATATGGTGTGTGCGTGTGTGTTGCAAATATTTACTACACTAAATTAAATGATGAAAAAAAAAACATATTTTCTTTACCTTTTGAAAAAGTAAAAGAAAGTAGTAGTAAAGAAAGTAGTCGAAATTTTACTACTGGGCAATGTCTAGTTTATTTAAAACGTGCTAGGTATTAAAAGTATGATCATTAAACAAAACCATACAATTCAAAATGTAAAATAATATTCAAAAACATGGTTTTAAACAAATCACGTGGCTACCGCATTTGTGTCGAGGGTGCTCCAGTATATGTACTTTTAGATCGTAACGCACAAACCTTGCTGCTAGGGAAAACGAGGGAGAGAAATATTTCGTTTATTTTTTTTTAATTATTTCAAGTCGATTTTATTATTAAAAATAAAATATAAACAAAAATTGTGATTTATTGAAATGTTAAAAGTAAATATAATTTTTTTGCGTGAATTTTTTTTTCACTTTCATAGCTGAGAAATTGTCAAGTGATTTTGTACTTTTTATGCACATGAAAATAAAATTGAATATACGATTTGTCTGATATCTAATGTATACCTCAGTGGCCATTATACACACGAGAATACATTAAATAGAATAAAAGGTAAAAGAAGATATAAATACGAGTATAAAATGATTAAGCAATTATCGGTCGTAATGTTTATGAACAACAATAGAAATCTGGTAGAAGTATTTTTGTATGTTTTTTAGAAAACAAGCTTGTTTTCACAGACATCGTGTTTCTAAATTATATGCCAAGTTAACGAATTCAAAAATTTACGACGGCTGAAAACTTTTAGTCCTTTGAATTTAAAATTCCGTTTCGGAGCGATGCAACTCCGTAACAAAGTTTAAAATTTACCCTGTACAAATTTATTTGTCTAACTCGTTACAAATTCAATTCGCAACAGAAGTTAAATGGAGGTTATCACGGAATCTAAGATAATATCATAATCTTTGTCTTAAAATAATACTACATATAACGTATGTTTTGTAGATAGTGTTAAATGAAAAGGAACTATAGAGTCCCGAAATATCTTATAAAGCGAGCAATTGTTGTATATCTATTTCAGCTAACTCGACTGTAACGATTTGGGTCAAATTTTTTATTTAGATATGGTTTTTATTTTGAAATGTATCTAGACAGGAGTCTTTCCAGAAAAAAAAACGCGAATATCCACAATAAAAAAAATTACAGCGCTATCTCTTGGGCCATGGATGATAAACCCTTTGACAGCAATCAAAAATCCTACTGTAACCTAAAATTTATGAGAGATAACGTTAGATAGCACCCATATTGTGGGTACCTATTGAGATTAGAATAATACACTTCACCCTCTTTACTTATGAATCCGATACAAAATACCTTTCACAGACATTTCTGTAAGAATAATAGTTACACTGCCAGAGGATTTGTAGTCTACATAGTGATTAAAATATTGTACTTAAAATGCCATGAAAATGGAAACTTAATGGATCAAATCCAACGAGATCCAAATCACCGGCCTTCAAATCGGTAATCTAAAGAAAGTAAAACAAAAATTGTTTTAGGAGAGCGAATATAAAATAAATTATTTCCTCTTAAAAACATTTGCCTAATGTTGCGAGTTAATGTATTCGATATTCGTATCCCATAAAGATACTGGAGGCTTCTGTAATATACACGGAATTTGATTAAACATGAACGATGTTGCGAATCAATCTTAGTTCCATACCTTCGCATTGATCAATCAACATTTCTCTAAAAGACTTCAAGTGACTCGACGGAAATATAAAGAGAACCATATATTCATAAAACATTATGATATAAGGTTATTCACAAACTTTATTACATTTCTATCTGTATGAAATCTCATCAAATAATTTTACACTATCTTATAAGCTAAAAAATAGGCATCATGGTACCACCTAAAAGAGCGCCTAGCTACTGACTGACTGACTGATAACCAACCAATCATTCACCATTCACCATCAGTTAAACGACATAAACTGCTGGACGTAGGACTCCCGCAAAGACCTCAAAGATCGGTTTAGTGATTCGTTCAGTTCAGATCAGATCGTCGGTTGTAAGTCCGTGGCTGCTATTTTCTTTGGCCCTATCTGCAATGTGTCCGGATCATTTCCGCTTAATTATAGTAAGTCTACGGGCAATGTCAGCTGCATTGCTTCTGTCTCAGATTAATCGATCTACCAACAGTCACCGTATTGTCGGTGGTTTTATAAAAGTCCTTACGTAAATGTGTTCTTAGAAATGTTTTACAGTTCTTATCTAAAAGAATTCCGGTTCAATTTATGTTCGTTACTCGACATCGCTCAAGTCACTTCAACTTGATCCGTTGTTCTCTCATCGAACTCCCTGACTCGGGTAAAAGTTCTTCAAGCTTATTAACTTTTGTTTTGTAACAACTTACAAGAGAATTCCGAAACCACTTCCTACTCGAAGACTATACGATAAAACTATATGATAGTAGTAAATAATAACTCAGTCAGTTATTATTTATTCGGCAAACTTCGTTCCGCCTTGGAATTAATTTATGTTATATTGGTGGATGGGTTCCACTCGAGTTGATTTCCTTCATTGAAGCACCTTGAAATATACGACATTTTGTTGTATAAGTTAGTATATACACTTTTAGTTGTTTCTGTTATTTCATCAGAGATATCGTTGCATCCTAAAAATGTATGAGAATATCAAACAAAACAAATCAGATAACAAAAAAATCTGTGCAGCCGTTCTTGACTTAAATGCTGTGGTAATGGACTTTCAGATCAAACTGATTCATAAAGAAATATTTTCTTATCAATTTGTAGCATTAGTATATTTTCAGTTGTATCAAATCAAAATGTGCAAATGTGTTAACTAAGGATTTTATCAACATCATCATCTGCTAGGTGCTGATGCCAGATGCCAGACCATTTTTGGACCGATAACCGCATGAAGATGCCGCCGCCTTCTTTTGTTCGCCGAAACGAGGGCTCTTCCAAGTCGATAAGTAGTTGATTTTTTTTTTATGGAATTAGGTGGCAAACGAGCAAGCGGGTCACCTGATGTTAAGTGACCGCTACCCATGAGCATCC
>DWTW01002653.1:0-10770 GCA_018246275.1 Papilio slateri
ATCATTGGACGTAGTAAATTTCCCCCTATTTATAAATATTTGCAAAATCACTACCAATTAAAAAATATTTGGTTACAACGCAAACTGCATTAAAACCCCCCCCCCCCCCAACTGAAAAGTATTAGTTAATAATTTCGTACAAAAGATGTACTAAGTAATTCCGTACAAATAATTGTAGTAATTTTACCTGTCTTTGGTATCACATGCACTTTAAATTATCATATCATTTAATATCACGATGTTATTATTTAATACTTAAAATCTAAACAAAAGCAAGGCATTAATATTATTATTATCATCATTATTCAGAATAAAATGGTGCTTATGCAACAAACCACCTAATTACAGTACAGTTAACAATATGAGGATAAATAAATTTAGAATCTCTTGTTTATCTACAAACTAAATATTTATTTGCTCCTCGTTATCTTGTACCCGCTCCAATAAATGTTTGTGTACTCAAAGCGTCGCTATTTCTCCGACACCTGAATATTCTAACAGAACTTTCCTGTCTTTATAAAGAGGGGCTTATATACAGGGGTATAAAGGAAGAAATCACCGAAGCTGATTTGCATGAATTCCCTTTAATGAAGTATTCTAAAAGTTCAATTAAAAATATTGGCTCTTAAGTTACGTAAGTTGTGAGAAAGCTTTCGTATTAATAATTATAAGAAGAATGTAATCCACTAATTAGTATTATGTTTGGTAAGAGCCTTTGGGAAACCCTATGAACTAGAGCGGATTCATGGCTCTAATCTCGTTTGTACCTGATACGACTGCTGATATTGTCTTGCGGTTAGAATGTCTACTTGCAACGCAGCGAGTCACGGGTTTAATGACTCATAATAATAGGAAGATTATATTTAGGAGGCGATTCCATCATTGTGTTGCCGAATCAATAGTAAAATTTAAAAACAGGATCAGGTTTTGGTACATTTTGTTAAATAACGTGCCTTCAGATATACTATTTTATAACTCTTTATTTATCAAGCTAAAAATTTCATTTTAATTTAAAGTTACGTACGAATATCCCATATATTTAGGCGTTTTCGTGTCATAATTGCAAATCGTTAGGAGTTATCGAATATTAAAATGAATCTGGTTCAATCAGTGCCTACACGTCTGGCCCCGTTGGAAATGTTTACGAACACGCTCTGTCGTTAATCGCCTGTGCTATCCAAAATGTTTCATATCAAATCAAGCATAACATTTATTATGAAAAATTTATTACAAAACTCATGTCATCTTCAATATTTGAAGTGGTTAAAATCATTATTTTAGCAACCATAAAATAATATCTAAAATTAGCCAATTAAAACATAAATACTAAAAGTTAATATTTGAACCGTGCATTACAACATCGATATTTAGATATACTTCTTGATATAATAGTTATCTCTCAAATTCAATGTCAAATAATTGAAATTTTACAATCGCAATGTAATCAAAATATGATTTTAAACTTGTTTAATAATTGTTTTGTAATTGTTGTTGTTTAATAATTTTAAACTTGATGTACTTCTATAAATAGATAAACATGCGATAAAGTTCATTAAGTATTTTCAGCGAATATGCTTTGAGAATGAACGTTAGAAGCGGACGTTATGTTGATTTTCTTTTTAATTGAACTTCTCTGTGTACAACTCGTTAAATGTCAGATTGAAAATATGATATTTAGATGTGATTAGTGTTGGGCTTCCGGTCTATGAAGTTTTTATATTAAATTTTATTTGTAGTTTTATAAAACGAATGGAGTACATAAGAGGGAGGAGATGGAAATAGATAGTGAATATACCGAATATTTTAAAATAAGAATATAAATAACTGTATTTTAAATTGTTCGAACTATATACATTGTTTAAAGTATTATAATTGTTCTCAAGGCACTATAACCTGTTTTTTTCTCTGCCTTTTTTACTCTAAATTAAGTCTATATTTATAATATTTATATAACAATATTTGTTAGGATTTAAAAATAAAGGTGATTTTAGTTCATTCCATATTATTGTCGTTATATACATGGAAAAAAACCATTAATAACTTACTTGTCCTGTGGTCCGGGATGGGGCGGCGGTGCGCTGGGCGGCTTTAAACTGCGGAAGGCCTTCAGCCACTTGTTCTTCATGCTGCCCGCTGATGACGTGGACAGCTTACGGTCGACAGCCGCGCTGCTATCTGCTTTCGCCGCGAAAAGCTCCCTCTGGAAAAATAAAGCATAAATAAATAAACCTGATTTAGGTAAACGTGTCCCTAATTATCAATCTGGATGATAAATTCTACGTATTGCATTAATGGTTTTGATTGCAGAGTATCTAAGCCTTTGTAGTAGAGTCAGCCAGATGGTCGTTGATCCTGGAGTAGGCCGAAGTTAAGATTGTTGTATGGCATCGAACGAAGCTTTAAAAAGGAAAAAAAAGAGATTTACTGGACCAGGCCCAAGCTCACCCGCGGCTTTTAAGCCTCAGATGATAATTGTGATGACTAATTGATTTTTAACTCTTATAATTTGGGAAATTACCATAGCAAAGTCACTTTAACGTAACGTCTTCTTCTTTTTCTTGCTCTTTTCCCACTTTTATGTGGGGTCGGGACAGTACGACCGAAGTCCATACTGTAATAGGTTTTGGCTATAGATTTTTTTTACGGGCAGCCGCCTGCTTTTTTATGGTGGAAGTCCATAAAGTCCAAGTCCTCCCCGTCCAATCCTTTTTTCCTTCCCATCCTGTCCTTATGAGGATTGAATGGGAAAGGGAAGAGGACTGAAATCCGCCTCCGGCACCTCACTCATCAGACGAAACGCAGAAGCGTACTTCTACTTCACGTCTGTCTTCTGTGAGGTCGTGGTATTTCACCGGTTGAGCCAGCCCATTCGTGCAACTGATGTTGTTGTTGCGGACTCTACCACTGTTAGATTTGATGGGGGAGGGGATGGACAGAAAAAGGTATCTTTTTTTCTGCTTTTTTCTGCCATTTAAAGGTAGGCAACGCATCTGCGACTTTTTTTATGGAACAAGGTGGCAAACGAGCAAGCAGTTCACTTGATGTTAAGTGACCGCTACCCATAGGCATCCACATCCACAAATGGATAGAGGAGGGGATAAACAGGACAAAGGATATTCTCTTTTCCAATCCATCCCTTCCTCGTCCATTCCTCTTCCCTTTAACATCTTATCCTTATTAGGAAAGGATAGGAAAGGAAGTATGACTAAATTTGGGCCTCCGGCACCTCACTCATCAAAGGAAACGCAGAATACTTCTACTTCACGCCTGTCTTCTGTAAGGTCGTAGTATTTCACCGGTCGAGCCGGCGCATTCATGCAACTGATGTTATTGTTGCAGGCTCTACCACTATTGAAAATTATTAGGTTGTTGCAGATACCTATGGGTAGCGGTCACTTGATATTGGGTGACCGCTTGCTCATTTGCCACCTTTTACTATAAAAAAAAATACAACTCAAACAAGTTTGAAAATCGAGTACAATACCGCAGCTTTATATTATAGTTTTGGAAAGCTTAAAATCGTCTGTATATCGCTTTCGCTAAGGTGAGCTTTGTTGGGTAGGCATACACATGTATGGGCGCACGTAGCTTTCGATTACTGCGCCTCATTCTATAAAAGATTCCCTCGAGTAACCTGGGTAATTTTTTTTTTAAATTTCAAGTTTTAAAATATTTTAATAATATATATTTTAATAATTAAGGGCTCCCGCCCAGAGATGCGAGCAGTATTCCATGTAGGGCCGAACTTGCGCCTTATACAGTTGTAGGCGGTGGCCCAGCTGGAAATACTGCTTCGCTCAGTAGAGCGAAGCAGTATTTCCAGCTGGGTGTGCTCAGTAGAGCACACCGAGCTTTTTGGAGGCCAACTGGCCTTGTCTTCCAAGTGACCGCGGAACTGAACGTATAATGGCTGTGGCAACCAGGGAAGTGTTTACGAAGTGGAGATCTACGACGAAGGGATCTTTTTTAGCAGTAAAGGCGCAAACTTATGTCTTATTGGGATTGAAGTCGACAAGTTTTGTCGACCCCAATCTGAGACTTCACCCAATAGGGTGATATCTCTAAATAACTAGTTGAGCCGGCGAACTTCGTTCCGCCTTAGAATTATTATTATTAGAATTTATTTATGTTATGTTATATGTATTATATTAATTTCACATTACTTGCTGGATGGGTTGCACTTGGTTTGACTCGCTTTTGTAAAGCATCTTGAGATATACGATTTTTTTCGTTTTCAATAGTCGTCGTCAGGATGTATAATTATATACTCTTTCTAGTTCCTGTTTTTTTTGTATAAGAAGGGAGCAAACGAGCAGCGAGAACGCCGAGGCGTTCATCGCCGCCCATGGACATCTGCAACACCAAAGGATCTGCAGATGCGTTGCCGGCCTTTAAACTTAACCTTTACTAATTCAATTAAAATATAATTTCTAGTAATTGTAGTAAAAAAACTGTTTCCATGTCATGTATTTAAACGACTCTTACGTTTGCAGACAGTAGAGGAACATATGCAGCTATCATTCTCGCACATAATGAAGCACTGGAAACGGAATCCGAACCAGCCGGGGCAGGCCAAGTTGCCCGGCTCTAGGAACGTGTTGCTGCGCTTTTACCCGCCACAGTCTGCGCTAGGTGAACAATCTCTTCATCACAATTAGACCACAAACCACTTACAATATTTAGCTAGAGATATCCGCTTTTAACCAGAATTGTTAGATCTCACATTAGGGTAATTCTATCGTAATACACCATGCATTCATTTCGTGTTGTTTTTTTACATATACAGGGGCTGGTAAACCGACTGGAGATTGAATTCTGGACCTTCAGATCGTAATTCGAATGCTTTGTCACCAAGCTATCATATATATCAATACTTATCTTTTGAGAAAAAATAATTTGAATACTGCAATCTCTGGTTTTTTTTGTGTCAAAATATGAAGTTTTATATTATTTTTGCAGAAGCGAATTCAAGAAAGAAAAAAGTATATGAGCAACAAGAAAATGAAGACAACCCACTCCGCTGTCCTGTTAAATTGTATGAATTTTATATCTCAAAGTGGTAAGTTCATTTCTTTAGCCTATAGATGCAACTTCTATATCTATTGTGAATTCTATTTTTTTTATTTAATACTAACATACAAGTTGCTGTCTCCCTACTCAGAATTTTAAAATAATCGTTTACAAATACATCTCTGTAGTTATGTCATTTGTTGAAATCTTACTTCTACATAAAAAATCGTTCATTCAACCCAACTGGGATAGCAGAGAAATCCAGTATGGAATTCAAATGTCCCGGTAAAGTACGTTAAACATTGCGTCGTTTGGGCAATGTATCAAAATGATTTGACAGACAAATTGGAATGTTTACTAGGTATAGTCTATACTATAGTCAACAATATCTAACTTCACATCTGACTATAACCGTTAAACTAAAAGTAGAACAAAAATATTGTTTAATTTTAACAATAATCTACAGTCCGGAATCGGTGCGCACGCGTAACGACGTGTTCTACTTGCAACCGGAGCGGTCGTGCGTGCCCGACTCGCCCGTGTGGTACTCCACGCAGCCGCTCAGCCGCGCCGCGCTCGCCAAGATGCTACACCGCGTCAAGATGGTCAAGGAGATCAACATCGCCCTCCTTACTAGCTAAGGTAGCAAAATAATATTTTTAGGTAACCAAAATACTTTTCTAGGTAACCACAATACTTTTTTAGGTAACCAAAATACTTTTAGGTAAACAAAATACAGTTTTGGAGGTAACCATTTAATACACATAGGTAACCAGTCAATATACTTGTAGGTAATCAGTCTATACACTTTTAGCAGATGTGTTAAATGTTATTAGACTTTCCAAGTGTCTTTACTTGAAACAAACCAACAACGTAAACAAGCAACCCTTTGGCTTCGGGTAGATCCTATACCTGCGACTTCGACAGTGGTAGAACCAGAGGTAGTGGTAGAGTGGTAGAGCTGTTGAATGTAAAGTTCATAAGAAACGGGATTCTTACCCCGATTAGGCTTTTTGAGTTCCCGATATTTAGGTAAGAATCCCGTTTCTTATGAACTTTATGTTAGTACAGACCACGGAAGTTTAAATATATATATTATAAGTTATATTTAAAATTAACGAAGTATTTAAAAAAAATGCATACTTCCGGCAAAGGATATAGGGAACAGGAATAAGGAACACATAATATTACGTTTAAATAAAACCTCTTGTAACCTCGAGCCGTTGCAATATTAACCTAGTTTTATCACAAACACACACATGTATTTACAAATATCTTAATGAAATAAACGTAACTGTGAAAAACACTTTATTAGCCTCCCTAATTAATTAATAGCTTTGATATCTTTTTTAATAGTGATGTTATGTTACAAATATTTTATATAATAAGAAATGCATTTCTTTACAAATGGCGGGCTTTGATCTTAATGCTAACGCAAAATAAGTAAAACTTAACACACTAAATTTTTATTTACAAGCTGAAATTAGGCGACATGATTATAATACGGCGGAGTATTTACGGATTATACTTATATTCCGCCGGGCCTCAACTAACCTTAGCAGGAATGATTTCTTTGGCAACATTGGGAGGCAATCTTTTCTTTCTTTGTCGAATAACTATCGCTATAAGTAGGTGCGTCTTGACCTCCAAGCCCGGGCCATCGAGAGGGAGGAGCACCGCGGGCAAGGCCGAGTTCGCAGACAGAGGCACGATGTAGAAGTCTTTGACGGTCGCAGTGTTCGACACTTTGACAACGCCCAATCTGGAAATACATCAATTCGATTACAATAAAACAAAATTATAAACGATTATATCATATATCCCCGTCAAGACTACGCACCTATTCCGACTACTGAGGTAACTGTACAAAGCTATGTATTGCATTTTCTCTTCGTCATTGGCAGCCTGCAACCGCAACATGACGATATCTTTATTGCCGGCCCGTTTCATTTTTAAAATGTAGTCCCAAACCGTTTCTGGGTTTATTCTACCGACCACGTCCAACTCGGCTGCGAGGTCATCTTCTAAATCCATAGCATTGCCTGAAACCTGATGGCATGATTTCATTAAATATACATTCATTAAATAATGACGTGAATATAATATTAACGTAAATAAGTGACGAGAGGTTACCTCATGAGCGGCGACATAGAATCTAGCGACGTCGACCATATTGATGCAGCCGTTCCAAACAATTGGCGCCGAGTTTTCTACAGTGCTGCTCGGCTCCTGATCACTCTCTACTTCTGTAACGATCAAATGTAGATAAAAAATGCTTAAAGAGTTCAAACACCAACTGTTGTGTTTGATGTAAATTGAGCCATAGGAAGCCTAAAAAGTTAAAAAGATTTGTATTGACAACAGTTTGGTTAAAAAACCATGAGAGATTAAAAAAAATCTTTAAAAGAGTTTTAAGACGTAAAGTAGGTAACCTCCGTTTTTGTTAACAAAAATTAGCAGAAATAATTAATGAAATTATAATTTCATTATTATCACTCGCGGCCTAGACTAAAAGAAAATATTAAATAATTATTTACCAGAAGGTCTTTCTTGAGTTGGCAAGTATGTGTCTGTGGGTGTTACGGTGGCGTTGATTGAAAAAGATTTTGATGGATCGTAGTCAACTTCGCTATAGTTAGGTATGTCATTTTTATAACTATCCTCAAAAACATCTTCTCTAGACTTCCTTAAATCTTCTTCAGAGAATGCAGATGTAATCATCGGTTCATGGGGATCATATTCCGGATGAGTTTCTTTTAGCATTGCCGATTTTGGCCTTTCTATTGAATCAGAATCTGTTGAACTAAAAAGAAAAAATATATAGATATAAATTGTATCTATTTATTGACATAGATTGTAAATCAATGACCAAGGTTACTTACTCATTTTTACTCTTGTAAGTATTCTCTTGAGATTTGGACCTGTGTTTTACTTTCTCTTCTGTACTTAGGCTGTGCTTAGATCGTGACCTACGCCTAGAGGATTCTCTGGATTTAGAGCGACGTCGCGTGCGTCCCGAGGACCGGGAACGTTCGCGCTCTCGCGATGGAGATCTGAAACTGTCTTTAGAATGCCTCTTTGATTTCAGTCTAGATCGTGATCTGTGTCTTGTAGTTTCACTGGAGTCGGCTTTCTCTTTACTAGACTCTGTCCTCGATCGAGATTGTGACCTTGATCTGGTAGACTTTCTGTCAGAGCGCCGTCTGCGTTCCTCTTTTTCTTTTTTGTTTGATTTTCTTCGAGACGATCGTGATTTTCTGTTATCCAAATCTTTCTTGGATTCCCGTTTATTTTTAGAATGGCTCGATATTCCATTTTCTTTGTCTTTCTTTTTACTGCTACCATTCTTTTTAACTGATTTATGACTGATAGACTCAGTTTTCTTTGGCCTAAATGAAAATGAAATTACTATGGGTTTTTTGTTCCACAATAAAATTCATTTCGTGATCATAATTAATCATACTCACGTGTCCTTAGATTCTTGTGCAGGTTGGTCATTTCCCATGGAGTCATTTAGAGCAGACACTACATCCTCAACTGGCACATTAGGATCTAACTCTGTAGATACAGACTCTTTTGTTTCCATTACCTGAAAATGTATTATTATTCATTTATCAAACTATAATACAAAGTACTTTAAAAGATACATAATATGTACAGTTTATAAATAGAATCAAAGAGGTGTTTGTTAAAAACGGAATATACAAATTCCCGCTTATTTATAATTTACCCATATTTACATGAAATAGTACGACCGAAGTCCATCCAAACCTCCTCGGCCGTATATATGAAATATTACTAGATTATCGAAATCATTTACTAATATTTCTTTTAACCATGTCCAACCAAGTTTTTAAATTTGGGTGCACATGGTTCACGACAATAGTCAGATGAATGGAAAAGTCAGAATGGCAGATTCGAACACACGACCATGTTGTGCATGATTTCCATAACCTATTGGAGTCTTATTTTATTTTTAATTACGTGAAATATCACACTTATTGAAGATATTATGACGGACACAAAATATGAGCCTTTAAGCATTTTAGGTAATAAAAAAAATGTTACAATTACCTCTTCTCCCTTATGTGTCTTCAGCACATATGTTTTGCTTGCAGCTAAAAGGTCTAATTCAGATTTCTTTATCAATTCAAGTGAATGCTTAACTTCTTTATCCCTCCATTGTGCTAGTTCTTGACTGGCTAATTCTTCTGGCGATAATCTTACCTAAAATACACAGATGTAACTGTAGAAAAATGAAATTGTTGAAAATTGTAAAAAAAATGTAGTAAAGGATTGTAAATGTGGGTTTGTAAAGGACAAATACATACCAACTGTTGAGGTGTTATTGTACGGTCACATATTTTTTGCCACAGAGATAGATTTTTCCTATCTTTAATATTGAACATTAAAGATCTATATTTGGCTTTATATTTCATACCGACGTCGCGGAATAGTTCGTGCAATTCAAATTCCGTGTCGATTGCAAACTGTAGAATTTCGTTCTCGGTAAACTTGGGACCCGAAGTTTCGGCCATTCTGAGGCTCATTTGCTCCTGCAGAGCTTTCTTCACATTGTCTCTGATCGGTTCGGCCGAATTCATTTTCAGTTTGGGTTCCGGGACGTCCTTCCTCCGCGGCGTCGATGGTGTAACTGATGGCGTCTACAATAAATTCATTATCGTGAGTGCGCCAAACTCATGTAATCAATGTGTAAACATATCAAGGTAACTACACTACATATAAGTGCGTGTCAATAAATTATCACAAGCCCTTATATAGAGAAGCTTGGAAAAAAAAATCCCTTTTTAGCAACAATATTAAAATGGGTATGGACAATAATAGAGGACCAGTTACATATTAACTGGGTATTTATTTTTAAACTTAAAAAAAAATCTTAATGGACAATATTGTATTGAGTGTTTTTATCTGAAATGAAGTGATTGGTCATATTATATTGGTAAAAACTGATGCAATCTGAGGTAAGCATGTCAAATTATAACTATTAGAAAATATATGAATGAATTGTGTCTTTCCGTAATATTTTTTTTATATTCTCTTCTTGATTAATAACATGAAATTTGTATTTAATTTTCTATTTTTATGTATATTACATTTTAATAGTATAAATCGTAATTTTAGTAGTCTAAATTGATTAAAAATTGTTATTGCATTTTTTTAAAAATCAGAGAGAAAATTTTGAGATACCTTTTTTTCTCTTTTTGTAATAAAATAATTTTTTTATTTTTAATCCCAATACTATAAGTTATTAAACTTTTTGAAGACTATGTTGATATTTTATTGAATATGACATCATAATATTATAAACGCGTATTCAAAACTACGACGTACTACTAAATACTTAAAGTTCATTTTTCAACACACAATATACATACCACACATGAATTGATAAAATGATTAGTCATTTAGTATTCATGTAGTCTGTCGTCCGCAGTGGAATATTTGGCTAATCTAATATTTATCATGTCATGTGCATGAATATTTGACTCGCCCAAAAATAAAAAGTTTTTTTATTTCTTTTGGCGTCCTGGCTACTTGTCCATTATGTAATATTACTTGTATTGTATAGAAAATAAGAAATAATGTTTTGAAATGAATTCTCGCTTCTACTAGTCGTGCGGGTACCGAGGTACTCAACATCGGGCGGCAAGTCTAACTGGGCAATAATTCAATACAGAAACTTAAAAATATATAATAATAAAATAAAAAAATATATAAGAAAGTAGTAATGTCCTACGA
>DWTW01002654.1:0-10769 GCA_018246275.1 Papilio slateri
TTAAATATTATGACGTAAGCTGAACCCGCAAGCAAGACAACGTTCATGCAGGACAACGTCTGCGGGGTCCACTAGTTCAAGTATATAATTTTGTATTAAAAGCTGGTACTCGTTGTAGCCACAGCGATATAACAAATTACTGTCTCAGTTAAATTTAAAGTAATTTCTTAGTGAAAGTAATAAATATACCAAATCACACTGCAGACAATAAACTTGCTACTGTTTGCCTTCAAAATTGTAATCTAAAAACTCAACTTTTTGGGTTATACTAGCATTCGCCCGCAACTTCGTTCGCGTGACGTTCAAAACCCTTGAATTTTTTTATATTATGTAGTTTTCTACATTATTCAAATCTTGACCCTTCTAAGGGTAGGTTAAATAAGGTAAAAACTAAAAAGTATTTTAACTAGTTTAGATTAGAACAAGGTAGTGCAATGACGGCTAAAAAAATTAATTAGAATAATGAATTACCAAGTTCATTGTACAATTTGTCACGGAAGAATTCTGATAATTTGGCCGCCAATGGGCTTGTATTTAGGAACTGATAATTTTCGATTGCTTTGCAATCTGTTTCCCCAATAAAAAAAATGCAATGATATAAAAACCTGTACTTCCCTTTACAAGAATATGTTGTTTACTTATTATACTTTTGGCAGGTATATATAACAAGTATATAAAAAGAAACACATCCCGACTTTAGAAATCTGTTATTTAAAAAGGTAAAGATATTTTCTAAAGGCCGGTTTTGTGTCACATAAAACTACGTTTGCTATGCTTACGGGACTTTCAACTATTTAGGATAATGAGAACAAACAAAGTCATGCACCAAAGCAGTCAAAGGCGTGCACCGTCTGGCATTGCGGTGACGTATCGTATGACGGGAGATAATGTGAACAAACGCAGAGCTTGGGTTTCATTAGCGCTTTATCCAGTATCCAGTCATGGACGAGAGAGCGGGACAAAGTGTGGTCATAGCGCATTGTGCCCTTTGTTACATTGCTTTTAAAATTTTTTTACTTCTGTACTCTTTGCGTTTGTAACAAGGAAGTTTATTGTTTTCGATTGCATTGTAAAATAGTGTTTACAATAGATATGAAGTTACTACACAGTTGATCGCCTCTTTACGATAGGAATAATCTGTAAATAGTTTTACAGTCTTATAAAGCAGCAAATACTATAATATAGGTCTTTCGGAATCTTCTAGATAGAAAACTTACCATCTCTATTATTAAGACTAAATTTTTTATCATTACCAGCTTCCGCCAGAGGTAGATGAAAAATTAATGGTATTTTGCGACCAGACTGTTGTTCTTTGACTTCTGTGACGCATTGTAACTTGTATTTATTTTTTTGTTTGCAGGCGCGGTCCGAGTCGATGGCGTCGGTGTACTCGGGGGCGGGAGAGGGCGCGCGCGGCGGCGTGGCGGTGCGCGGCGAGGTGCAGTTCTCGCTGCTGTACAACTACCGGCTGGGCGCGCTCGAGGTGGGCGTGCGGCGCGCGCGCGACCTCGCGCCCGTCGATACCAAGCGCAACCGCTCTGACCCTTACGTCAAGGTACGCTGCAATACATCTTATAACAAATTTAATAATGAATAATCTATCACTAGATCACAATCCCACCTTATGTTAATTGGCAATTTGGTCGAAAGTTAGACACTAGATAGAATTTAGAAGTTAGATAGAAGTTAAATACATACGTATCTGTAGCACGAATGGGCCGGCTCGACCGGTGAAATACCACTACCTCAAAAAAGACAGTCGTAAAGTATAAGTATTTTTGCACTTTGTGTACTGTGAGGTGCCGGAGGCCTAATCATGGTCCCTTTTGCCCTGCTTTTTCTAATAACGAAAGGATGGAAAGGGGAAGTGGATTTGACAGGAGAAAAGGGATGGATAGGAAAAAGAAATATCTTATTTTTTACTATTTATTTCCTCTGTTCATTAAAGGTAGACAACGCATCTGCAACTCATTAGCTTGTTCCAGATGCCTATAACAGTCACTTATATTGCGTGACCCGCTTGCTAGTTTGCCGCCTCATTCTTAAAAAAAAAAACACCAACTATTCACGCTTTCATGTCCACGAGTAGCTTACTATCCAATATTTCATCTACTCTAAGAATATTGTTTAACATTTCCAGGTATACTTGTTGCCAGACAAGTCTAAGACCGGCAAGCGCAAGACGAAGGTGAAGAAGAACACTCTGAATCCGGTATTCGAGGAGACGCTGAGCTTCGTGCAGCCGCTGGCCTCGCTGTCCGCGCGGACACTGTGGCTGAGCGTGTGGCACGCCGACATCTTCGGCCGGAACGACTTCCTCGGCGAGGTCACGCTGCCGCTGGCCGACGTCGTCTTCGACGACCCCGCGCCCACGTGGCACAAGCTGCACGAACGGGTCAGTACACGAAAGTTCTGCTCTGAGGGGGCTCATGCGTTATGAGCCATATATGACATATATATGGAAGTTATTGTGAAAACTTAAAAGTTTCAGCAGTGTTTATATGCCGTATACATGATTGTACGTTCATAAAGAATTGTTGCAACAAAAACATTTAACTTTTAATATGTGGTTTTGTGGCAAAATGTCACTCGCACTGTGAATAATATCAGATCTACTTCCTGCTCGTCTGATTAATGTTATTTATAAGAAATAATGTCCAATAAAATTCGACCTTAAGAAATTACTATTTAAATATTGACGTACAACAATAACTCCTGTTTGTTTGCAGACGGAACAGTTTGATGAGCAACAAGGAAGCCGCGGCGACCTGATCGTGGGCCTCAAGTTCGAGACGGACGGGCGCGGCAAGGGCACGCTGCACGTGCTCGTCAAGGAGGCCAAGAACCTCGTCGCCACAAAACCCAATGGATTCGCTGATGTCTTCTGTAAAAGGTACCTACACAATCTTAATTAATCATTCCATAATGTAAACATTACCGTCATTGGCCTACAGTCGTTCACTGTTAGTCACGGTCGTCCCCAAAGAAGTAAGAAATTCTTAGATGAAGGTAGTGAATTTGACCAGATGTTGGTCCAACTTGTGGGAGGTCTAACTACGCTGCATCGTTCTGACATTAGATAGGCCTATGTCTTGCAGTACATTGATGATCATTAGTGAATTAGTAATAAATAAATAAGCACTCACGCCCTTAATTGCGAGGGACAGGCAGAGGTTTTATATTTCTGATTTCCATCCATACATGGTCGACGGCTTGCATTTGCACGATGTAAATTATGTTAACACTTTACTTATGTACGCCCCGTATCGTCAGTTACCTACTGCCCGAGCGGGGCCGGCTGGCAAAGCAGAAGACGAGCGTATCGCGGCGCACGCTGAGCCCGCGCTGGGAGCACACGTTCACGTACCGCGGACTCGCGCCGGCCGAGCTGGCGGAGCGCGCGCTCGAGCTCAGCCTGTGGGACCGCGACCGCCTCACTTCTAACGATTTCATGGGCGCCGTCAGACTATCACTCGGCACTGGTAAGAAACCACTTCACTCACATCTGTATCACACTATTTTAAAAAGTATTAAGAATTATGTTTTTGTTTCTAACATGAATACAAAACAACAGAAATAAATTAAAGAATTATTCATGCCCGAAACCCAAAGAGGTAGCCAAATATTAGAGATTTTGGACTCGCATCTACTTGTACATCTATACATCTATACGTCACAGGTAGTCTCAATATCGCTTTCCTTTAGTTTGACGCCAATCTGTCTATTAGGCAGCACTTTGGCAACATAACTTTTCTTATGATGATCATTTCAATGTGCTCGAATGTTTGAAGCAAACATAAAATATCAGTCACAAAAACAGCATGCACTATTCCCGTGCCACAGATACCTCTAATTGTGCAAAACTACAATAATTCCATTTTCAATTTATAGGTACATATATGGGAGCAAGCGTCAACTGGATGGACAGCATGGGTAAAGAGGTGACCCTGTGGCAGACAATGATGCAGCGCCCCAACTTCTGGGTGGAAGGCTCCTTACCCTTGAGGCCGCAGCTGAACAACTAAACAGAGGAATTAGATAGCGTACCTACAACTGCGATACTCAGATGATAACATCCAATTCTTCTTACGCGCCACAAGATCTACGGATGATCTGGTCAAGGTCCAAGGTTGTCTGGTCAATGAGTACACAGGTTAAGGCAAGAACTGATCTTTGTGGCGTTCCTTGGGGGTGGCCTATGTCTTACAGTGAATGTCCAACGGATGATGTAATTACATTTCTTCAAAAATCATGTTCCATACATGAAAACTTTGTGTTTGTTCATATAAAAAACACCCAATTTATGGGCCGGGCTTGCTTTAATAATGTGTGTTTTAATTTTTATACTATGTAAATAAAACTTCTAATACATTCCAATCGGGTCCAACAAAAGTGATCATGGAAAATACTCTGAAAATTCATAAAAAAATTATACCTCTTCAATATATATATTTTAAAGTTTCCTTGACTTAGCATGTGGTCTATAAAAAAGTGAGCGCCTGAGATGACTGGCGATGGCTGTACGATTGTATAACATTTAAGTAATCCGTTTACATAACTCGTATATGTTCAAATCAATGCCATCATTAATCTTTGAACATTCCTGTTTCTATAAAAATGTTGAAATGTAAAATTAACATAACGTATGTTCTAATGACAATAATATTTGTTTCCTTGTCTGTTTGTACTGCCTATAAATTTATTTGGATATAACTAAGTAAGTTAACGCATTTAAAATAGAATAATAATGTACAAATTAAGGTCTCATGAGTCTGTAAGTTTCTGCTCATGCAAAATGTGATTTTTTGGTAGTGTAGGGTACATTATTTTCTTAATTACTTAGATTAAGTACGTTTGTAAAATATTTTGTAAGATGTTTGTGTATACTGGATTTGCGATATTTATGACAATATTGTTGAGGTTAGAGAAAGGTTAGAAAAACGTCCATAGCATGTAAAATAAATTAAATATATTTGAATCCACTTAACTTTACATAACATTGAGATAATTTTTTTGTTTTATTTTATAATTTTTTTATATACCTAGATGTGTAATTTAATTATAAATGAATAAAATTTTTAAGAATTTAAAAATAAAAATATAAAATCATGTGTTGTTTTATTTTCTATTTCTTATTGAGATACAGTGTTATTATGTCTGAAAAATATCATCGTAGCAGTTATCGCCTACGCTTACTCCGGAATAGTTTTCGTACACAATTTGGAACAAAAATTTTGGTCATTTGTCCATAAATCGCGACTCGCAGCTAACCACTCCAAGAATTACATTGCTCGTAACAATATCATAACGTCATTGTAGTGTTCACCAATCGTGGCATTAGGTTTCACTTCAATAGAACAGCGCTTCTTTCAAGCTTCCTGAAATGTCAGTAAGAGAACACACGGATAGACCGTTTGAGCCTTTCACACTTTAAGTAAAAGCAACAAGGGCGCGGTCCGTTGTTTCGCGACTGACGTAAAATCTGCGTCGTCAAGCGGCACGTAAGACTCACTACGGAATTACTTCTAAGTATGTTTCCTAGAGTTTCTTCGTATTTGACGACCAGTCTCCACTGTCTCTTTATCTAACTTGGTCGCTTTTATGTAAATTTTAAAACTATTTTACCATATGTTCCATTCTTTATTCTATTTTATACCTGACGTAACATTAGAAATGGTAAATGGTAGTGGTGGTAAAGCATTATTCATTATTATTATCTTTTATTACAATTGAAGCTTTGCACTTTCTAAATAGTAATAAGTATTTAGGAAGTGTAGTTAGTGTCCATAGCGAATTACTTTTCACTACCTTTTTAGGCTGTGGCTCGCTAATATACTTATTCAACCACAAAAATCCAGAATCCTACCGACTGCGCCATATCTTATCATATTTAAATACGAGAGATGATAAATGAGACAATTGTGGCGTATCGACTGATTTATTCCGATATATTATGAAAATGACTACAAATTTACAAATACTTTACTATGTTGTAGCACATAAAGTTGTAGTAAATAAAGTAAAAGTGAATAAAGATGTATGTAGTAAATAGAGAGGTATTAGATAAAGTTTTAGTAAATAAAGTAAGTAACGTTATAGTGAATAAACTATTAATTAAATACACAGTAAACAAAGTTTAAGTTAAAAAGGTATTCGTAAAGTAAGCAACAAAGTAGTAAGTAAAAAAGAAAGTAAAGGCGGGAAAGAAAAATAAAATCTACCAAAAATATTTCGCAGATTTTATTTTCGTGCTCCTCGCAAACATAAGGTATGCGAGTTATCCTCGCATAGAAATTTCATATTCTCTCAGAACAAGGAAAGAAATCTCAGAATTTAAATATTATATCGCATTCCAGGAATATATTCAGCCTCGCACAAAACGAAGTTTAGTTTAGTTTTTTTTCATGACTTATAACTAACTCATCTCAAAACCCTTGTAAATTAAATAATATTAAAAAAAAAAAAACTTTTTACGTCAAAGGCATTATGAGCTCGTGAGGCTTGGCAACCAATTTTACATGAAATGTTTTTGATAGTTATTTCTTTTTGACAGACAGTTAAAATAACATGTCTAATGCTCATCGTTTGAAATTTAACAGTGCTCGATAAAAAGCGCTGTGCTTTAAAACCACCTTCGTGTGAATAAACATATGAATATCCATTTCTATCATTTAAACGATTTTTTAAATGCCCGTAAAAAAATGCTCGTGATAATGAGTCTTTAGATAAAGCACCTACATTAAAAATGACATATTTCGTCGTATAATATTTCCAGCCGACCACTAAAATTGTGGTAGTTACAACTTGTTTCATTGGTTTTCGGAAACTATAGTATTGAGCATGACGGCGCTTGCCGATATTTTCTGTGGTTAGCTTCAGTTTCAGAGTGACTCAATTTGAATGAGTGAATGCTCTAGCGGAACGTTGTTCCATGGTAGCGGGGTAGCCATCTTGGAGAACAGTCTTTGAGTGGCAACCGCTAGTGCATCGCGTCAACAATGGATCGCAAATACGGTAATCATAGTGAGACTATCAGTGTATATAATATATGTGTGATTAAGACATAGAATACATTATCGTGTGTCAAAGTATCTCGCTGCTATTAATTACTTCACGGCCTACGAGTACCTACGCCTTCCACCATGTACAATTCTAAAGAAAATGCTACGGCGCCTACATCAGAAATGGCATCGAATGAGCCGCAAAGTTAAGAGAAAGAAGAAATAAGAGCCACGAAGCTATTGGGCAATAATAATCTTATTAACACGAGTCTAGCTGCTTCGGAAATGTCAAATGTGAATTCCATAATGCCGTGCCTCTCCATTCGTTAGAAAAGCCATCAACTGCCACCTACTACATTTGTGGTCAGCAAAGCAATATAGCGAGCGGCGTCTTGTGCAGAGGGATGAAGCAGCGTCTCAGCATCGGTCAAAGAAGTCCACCTGTGCTAGAACTGTCCTGCCAAAGGTATTTAAGAAGCATCCTGTGGTGAGTAGCTCTTTATTTTTCGATAGTGGACCTCGCTTTTATAAAAAAAACACGTATTATAAGTTATATAGGTTAGGTAAAATTTATAGGAAACATGTAGGTAAAATCAATTACTTTTTATTTTCTGCTCGCACAAGTGGGTATTGAAAACTCTCCTGAAGAGACGGACGCGCGGGCTTATGCAGGGAGCGCAGGCACCAGTAGCGGAGTCGCCTACTAGTCGCGGAGTCGCTTACCATTAAAGTCGCGTACAGGGTCGTCTAATGTCGGTTGGCTTACCCGACGTCCGCGGTTTTGTCTCATTCAGTTTAATTGTGAAAAACGTATTTATGTAACGTTATATTTATTCCTATGATGCTGGGCAGCACGCATTGGCCAATAACGCGGGGTTGCAGCAGGAGCAACATCGTCCACGCGTTACCGGATCTTTGCATCGGACTCGACTTAGACCTGAACAAATTGACTAGGTCCTGTAAGAGTTGGAATGCGGGCATCGAATGGTAAGTTAGTTTCATTCCATATTTATATGTATACAGCGCAACACGTTTGTACTTGTGCCGCGGGCCACCGATCCCGTATTGTTCGGCATATTTGCTGTAACATCATGGTTACGTTAACCTAGTAGGTTATAACCGTACGATAATAATCGGTTATATTCGGATGCGTGTTGCGTTGTGGAATAGTTCTACCATTTGTAACGTCATTACCGCGCTAAGTATAATTACTTGTTCACTAATGTTTTATGTTACGTCTTATTGTTACAATTAGAATATTTTATAATCGTGACGTAACTGTAGATTCGCGATTCGTGTGCCGCATAAACGTTACGCTCCGTATATATTTGAGTTTAAAAAGTGATAAAGTGGAACAAATTGGTGTAAAATGCTGTGATATAATCAAGCAAGCTTGACTTATGTGAATGTGATATAATTTAGTGATAATATTGACTGATTTATATGCAAATATCGAACTCGCAATTATTTTAAAGATTATTGCTAGACGGTGTTCGGTGGTGCCACAGTACAGATTTATTGAACATTATATTGCAGTACGCAAAATATATCGTGACCATACTGTACTTTGCATAGCAGATTCAACTCGATTTTTCTGCTCTGTGGTTATCGCCTTTGTTATTGCGATAGTGATTTGTGACCGATGTACCCGCTCTGTGAAAAAAGATGAGGTGGTTGTTTGTACGTGCTGTAAGAAAGGATTCCACTATCAATGTGTGAATATATCTACATCCTCGTACAATAACAACAAGCGAGACCTCAAAAGGTCATGGAAATGTCCTTTATGCGTTAACATAACTAGGCGCAGGGGTGACAAGGTACAAATTGAGTCGCGGTTATCGAGTACTTCGCCACCATCAACGACACCCCTAACCGACGTCCATGACACCTCAACCGTCGCGGATGGCTCGGAGAGGGAGGAACTAATGCTATCGCCTTTGAATAGTTCGTTCTCCATTACCGAAACATCCCCGCCAGGTAACGCGGTAACTTTACAACAAATAAGTAATTTATTCGATGCCAAATTTAAAAGTATGCAATCAACTCTAATGGAGAGCATTAACTGTTTAATAAAAAAGCAAATCGACGATTTAAAGGAGGATTTTACCTGCACAACGGACTTTTTATCACTACAGCAAACAGACCTAAATATAAAACTCGAGGCAGCGAACAATGCTATTCAGAATCTAGAAAAACAAAAGAATAATCTTCAGTGTGATCTCACTAACACCCAAAAGCGACTAGATGCTTTAGAAAAGTCTTCACGAAGCCTTAATATTGAAATTCAATTAATTCCGGACAGACGCAATGAAAATGTTCTCTTGATTGCAAAGCAACTCTTCGGTGTCATTAAAGCTCCTATTAACGACGCAGATATTCGATGTGTGCGCCGAGTGGCTAAGCTCAACCCGCAATCTAGTCGGCCTCGCAACATTTTAGTAACGCTGTCAACCGAAAGACAGCGCGACACTATAATATCTGCATTTAAAAAATATAACAAAGATAATAAAAGTTATTTAATTGTGTAAAATTATTCTTATTTCTAATTGCGTCAAATCATTCGTATATTTAATTGCCTAGAAGCATTCTTATTTCTATTTGCGAGTTTTTAGAGCGTTTTTTGTTTTTGAGGTCGGTTTTGTTTTTGATAAAAATTTTGTTTATATCCCACCAAATAGTGTTTGAAAGATGATTTCCAATAACTCAGTATTATGTTATTATTTACACTTCTCTTGAAATTCTCGTCATAAACGGGGAACCATTGATACAAACGCTGGCAACTTTTTTCTATCATTTGTTGTACGCACAACTAAGTTTCGAACGCGAAGTGTACAGAAAGGCAGATACTAGCCGTATATCAAAACTTCCGTCGCTAGAAAGAATATGCAGGAATTAAGTTATGTAAGTCCTTTAGTGATAAAACGCCGTTTAGTGTTGTATATTGATAATATAATATTACAGATAATTTGACACCGGCTGAGGAGTCGCAGCAGGCCGTCATTCGAGAGCTCGTCTACACCGAGGCTGATTATATCAAGCATCTGAAGTCTCTTGTGGAGGTGAGATCTTAATTTATTATTGTAAAAATGACAATTATCTTTCCAATTTTACGATTATATCAAAACAATAGATCCATTCAGATCGCTGACCTATTTGTACAGCAAATTTTAATGTAGTAAACATTATAATTTTCTGTATAAAAAGATCGCTGCAGCAAAAGGTTTTGGAAATGTAGTAAACATTAAAATTTGCGGTTTGTTTTTACGCCTTTTTAGCCCAGTTGTATTAAACAAACGTAAACGTAAATGCTTTCCCAATTCCCTCGAGTTTATTCATATGTGAAAATCCCAAGTCAATACACCGAAATTTGACATCATACATGACATACACTGATAATTTCTGGATTGAAATCCCAATTGCAAAATTGGTAATTCATTGTATGCTTTTGTTTCCGTTTCGTATATTGTGGGCTATTTATGAAGATCCAACGAGCAGAAGTAATAAAACTATTTATTTTAAAAAAAGTTTAACACATAAGATATGTTTCGTTATGGTGTCTATCAAAATATATGTGTGTATAATCATCAAAATCCCTTAAGTTTTTTCGCGAAAGACAAACAAAATATTCATCCATCCATTCATCATAAACTTACGCGTTCATACAGGTGGTCTATAAGGGCTTGGCGATTTGTATATTAAATAATAATAAAACCTCAAACAAACTACAACATTTTTGTTTTTATTTTTGAAAAATAGAAACATTAGCAT
>DWTW01002655.1:0-10769 GCA_018246275.1 Papilio slateri
ATGTTACCCTATTAGCTATATTCTTTGCGGATTCCGGGGTGGGGGATAGATCAGAAAGGTGCCGTGGCAAATCTTGAAGTCAACATGATAAATATTATTCTATTTTTCTAGCCAGCATTGTAATGCTGATAAAAACCAGATAGTGTACTATCTGGTTCTAACTTACACTATATAAAATTAAAAAGTAACATGCATTCCAATAAATCTAAATTAAGTATTTTGTTACGGCTTTTTACACTTAGAATTCAGTTTTCAACGATGGGTTGTAGTAGTTTCTTCGACATCGATTTATGGGCACACTATAATATATAAAATTATGTGTGTGTGTGACAAAGGTATTATGTACTTATACATTTATCAAAAACTGCTATTATCGTGATTCTAAGGTTTTTTCAAGAGGAATAAAAGATTCCGATATTCATTTTCACTTTTCTCTTACATACTTGCAAAGAAATCCGGAGCCAAGTTTTCTTTTAAATGAGTACCAAATATTTTAAGGGAGAGAGACTCGATCTTTCTCTTTGTCTCATCTTTGAGATTAGTGGTACCGCATTGAAAAGTAGTGTGGCTGTTGTAATCTCTTCCGTTGCCGGTACAACGTAAGAAAAAAAACTATCTGTCAAGAGCTAAGCTTTTATTGGCGGGTGGCGAGTTAACACATTGTTATCGGGCGGGAAAACTTGGTCGATAAGAGCGCGCGCACTCACGCGGGCGTCAGTCAGCGGCTTGCGGCTTGCGGCGCGGGCGCAGCGTTCCGACAGCGAACGTTAACGCAAATATAAACAATATTATACAACTGCTATGTGCCTGGTGCTTACTAAACAGTGTTGTGACAAGGATTGTTTTTATTTCAATCCGTAAATTGCCGGTGGTAAATTAACAAGAATTAGGTGAGTCGATTCAATTATATATTAAAAAAACCTGATAATCTATTGAAAATAATTAATCCGCACGTCTTTTACACCGAGGGCATAGGTTCGAAGTGGAGATATTTACAACAGTAATGATCTTACGGAGTATGATAATTTATATTCTTAGTAACATTTATATGATATCGTTATTTATCTTTTCGTGAATTACAACTAGAAGTGAAATATTTTATGGAGATGAAAAGCAAAATAATTATTGTCCTCGCCTCTTTGACTTTATTCATTATTAAAAAAAATATCGACTGGATTAAAAATTAGGTTTCTTGATAGGTCTTACCATAAACGTCGAACCGTCAGGTAACTAAGATGTAGTTACCTGACGGTCCGCCTTCTAGGCAGCTTTGTTCACATTCACGATTTGTTCATTTTTCACATTCGTTCTTAAGTAACTCGGGTCGCCACTTTTCTTTCTTTCTTTTACCTTGTACAAATTTGCCTCATTTTCTAGAAACCGCCGTCGATAAAAGAATATATCCATACACCGGTTAACATGGTATGCGCATATTATGAGGAGGGAAGTGTGTTAACATGACATTCTTCCCTCCAGGAGAGCTTTAGAGATTGCGTGAAGGATGACATCATTAAGAAGAAGAGAGTGACGACTGAAATAACGGATGATAGATCGATGTGAAAAACTAAAACCTGTAACGACCCCACAAAGTGGGAAAAGTGCAGGGGGATGATGATCCATATATCAGTCATCTTTTAGATTCTACTGCTGGACATCGGCATCTCAGAACGAAAGACTAACCGATAGTCACTGAGCTTAGTAGCATGTTGCCCTAAGACAACGCTCCTCCGCCACCTCTGGTGTTCTTGACGTTCATTGATAACGGTGGTGAATTTCCTCCATATATTATAAAAAAAATATGCAGTACAACACGTAGGCCCATGTTTCCCAGTTGCAAGCTCGAGTTTAACATTAAAACATTTACACCATGAAATACTACGTATGTCATTGAAGAGGTGAAGCGAGAAGACAAATTAATTTGATATCTCACCACAACGGAGCACACCATTTTTATAAAAGGGTCACTGAAGCAAATTTGGAAGTCGAGTATATTATCAGTAGATTGTTGCTACAAGAACTTGTGAGCCAGTTAGTAACACACGATCTATGTATTTAATCGTTTTATTTCGTTGATCGTATTCAAATCGCACATTAGGATTATTTTTATTTTGATAATAGAGATTACGGACTGGCCGGACTGATAAGCGCCTAAAATACGCTAAAATACGCTACGCATTAGTTGAGTGATACGGTAGGGTATTCAAAATTGTTCAATGTAGATAGAAAAACATTGAAAAGTATTTAAACAGTAACCTACAATCACCTATTCATATAGATGTAGAATCTGGACTGCCCAACAAATACATAATCGAAGACTTCTACGGCCTGTCGGCCTGTCAAAAAATGTTATAAGTATTTTTTCAGAATGTTAAATGAAATTAATAACAGAAAATCATTGATCTGCAATGTAAAATTTAATCTTAGACTAAACTTCTAGACGTAAGGCAGACATGACCAACTGTTTTATCTCCAGGCTGCACTAAATACCGTACGAGTCGAAATATCAAAATTGAAAAATGTAAAACCAGACTTTTTCTTAAGTTAACAAAAGTTTATTACGAAATTTTTATATGGACTATTCTATCTAAGTAAACCACCAATACAACAAATTAATCAAATAACGAGTTCGTCATTCTGAAGCGGTTTTCATTGCTTTATATTTATTGAATATCTGCATCTTTACGTTTAGTACCTTGACAGTTTTTAAGACAATATATTAGTTATAATCTCGTTCATAAAATACCGCGCACACGAGAATAATAAAAACTATTTACTTTCCAAGCATATCCCACCCCTACATTGAACAATTGCTCCTGGTCGCACTAATACTGTTTTTTTGATAAGGAAGCACTTTTATGGTCACGTGAACCTGATTTTATGTAAAACCATGCAAGAAAAGTATAGAAAACGACCAAGATTCAGCACCAAAATTTAATAAAATAACGATTAAGACAGGACGGTGTTTCTCAATCTGCCTTCAGCGTTGCTCTTGTATTCCGTAAACATTTTCGACAAGCTTTTCGCAATAGTAAACTAAACCTATGATGCGTGTCTGCTGAAGAGAAACGAAAACTAGATTTCACTCAAACGGCAAAGTGCTAATTACAGCGAAACGAGCTATAACCAATCGCATCTCTAATCGTAAGCAACGGATTCCCTTGCATCCGGGTTTATTGTCGTAGGATAGCACCAGTTCCACTCAGCCTGGATTGAGCTAACAAGCTAATGCTTTGCCTTCAAATTCAAGTCAATTGGCCACCGCTAGGCGCGTTGTTAATACGCAAAAGAGAGGGCAAGAGTACCTGAGGGAATGAGTGGAGGAAACGACAGAAAGGATCTTGGAGAAAATAAACAGGGTCAGATCGTGTAGACAATCCGATTTATACGTCCAGCCGAGGACTGTTAAGGGTGAGGGCGAGTCGATAAATTAGACTGATTCTCAATTCTTATCAATTGTAATTGTGTATGTACTTTTTAATTATTAATGTAGACATATACGTGGATTTGTGACATTGTTATACAAGGTCATTTGGCAATACAAAGGTTAGGATTGCTAGCTTTATTGAGATATTACATTTTTCTATTCAAAAATAATGCATTATTATTATTAGTACCTTGAGCATTAGACATTACTCGATAAGACCTAGTTCACTGACCTCCCACGTCACATATCTATTTACACATTCGTGCACAACGACTTCAAAACACCCACTCTTGATTTCCTTAGTATCTTCTCTCTTTTTTTTCTTATAAACAACATTAAATCACCTTTTATTTATAAATCGAGTAAGACGGTGATACAGAAGTATTCGGCGGGGATTCGAATCCCAACCAGTTTATACATTTTTAGATTTCTTTTATCAAAGACGTATATTTTAGTATACACTTTCGGAATTTATTCCTATTAACTTTGTGTTTCATTTTTTTACCAAGGATTGTGCGATATTAAAGGGTCGAAAACAATTTACGAATTAATATTTCATTAATCAAAAATTGCACCAACGCGATATAATTAAATGATTTAATAAGTTACTAGAAGAAAGTTATATAACAAACGTGGGTATCATATATTTTAAACTTTGCTTGTAAACATTTTATTACTGGTTATTTATGAAATGGAATAATTATAAAAATCATATTTTGTTCTCGTCATACGCTTGGGGTCAAACTTTGCGATGTATATTACCTAGATACAAAAAATGTAAACTCATGTATACAACGACTATCGAAATAATTATCGGACCACTGTGTGCGCCATATTCAACATTTTCCTAGCTGTGCTAGTTTGCATAGTAGTTGCGCCGAGTGTTTGGCTTCTTTACCTACATTAACGGAATGTTTTTGAAAGTTCATCGGCGCAAAAAAGAAATAGGCCAATAACCGAACACGCTTATTCTCATTCCATAACAACAGCATTCGGAAATAGTCGCGTGCTCTAGTTACGACGTCAATAGTGAATCGAAATCAATAAATAAATCAACAAAATCGCGTTTGTCAAAATAAACATAAGCTATGACCTTGTACACTCTTGTGTATATTGTGATAAACCCACTATCACAAATTATTTGAAGTCTGACACGACAATTTTAACTAGCGTTTTGTAAGAAATATTTTTTTCTTCAAATATCCCAAGGACGGAAATTCCTTCATTTAACATTCCTTCAGATCGTAACTCCGTCATGTATGGTGAATCAATTCTTAAAATTTCCAAATCGAAGTAAACATAGATGGATACAGAAACATTGGTTTCATTTAAGGAAGCTTCTTATAAAGTGTAAGCGTTTGATCTTTTTGACGAAACATAGTACTGTACTGTACTGATCTTACCCTGGTTTGGTTAACTTCCGTCAACTATGTTATTTCTCGCATTATGTAATACAAAATTACTCGGCAATTGTATATCTTTAAAACCTATTAATTGTTACGTAAAAAGAAATGTTGCGCCGCAAGGATTGTGTGCGAGAGATGAATGGATATCGTGAGACTCATTCAATCCACACAATTGCCGGAGATTGGCTGTTATTCGCTGAATGCGGTCTTCCTTAAGCTGCCTGCTCAATTATCTCATATAACAGCGTTTAACTGCCGTTCGAAATCGGTTCCTCACTGTCGCATACAAAATAATATTACAGTCTATTCTAATATTATAAAGAGGAAAGTTTTGATTCCTTGTTTGACAGGTATCCTCTAAATCAATTGAACCGACTTTAATAATTCTTTATTAGAAAGCTGGATTAGATAATCCAGCTTCCTAATTCCAGCAGCAACATGGATTGTATTTTTTATTATTATCGTGCAATATTGAATTCCGCCCGGTCGACGTCAGGCAGAAACTTCAAGTTATTATAGTAATTAAGTCAAGCAAGTAATCGACTTAATCAATATGTCGCATACAATAAAATCGTTTTTTTTTTGCGTTGCATATCCTCCAGAAGGTGAAGTAATATATTTTGTGATAGGTAATTTCTTCATAGAAAGTAGAAAATGACCACGATTTAATTTCATAGTCTCTAGAAATCAACACTGCTTATGGCTTTTTATCATCTTTTCCGATTACACAAATTTACTTAGGTCCGATGGTATTTAGCCACCAGTCCGAAAGGGCGTGGGTTCGAATACCATCGCTGTTACCATGTAATCTTCTTCTTCTCTTCTTCTCCTTCTCTTCTTCTTCTTCTTTTCTTCTCTTCGGCCAAAAGTCCCCATGTACCTTGTACCATGTAATGAAACGTCATATTACTGACACAACAAGACTGATATTTTAATATACCTGTACAATAAACATAAAATGTACCATTATATTTTACATTACCCACATAAGCTGATCACAATATTACACTACAGAAAAGCCGTTTTGAATTTGAGATCAATAACATGAAATGTTTTGAAATGATAGAAACTATTTGTACAGCGGTAAGTACATGATAAATCAGTAAGTGTTTGTATTGAATATTGACAAATTGATTGATTGTTGTTAAATTGTAAACATTACCTCGATACGTTTCATCTCTCCTCGTATCGTGTGTACGATACCCGCCGGCCGTGTTATCTATAATACTAGTAATAGTACAAAGTATATCACGCAGGCAGATTCCAGTCCGAATTCTTTCAATAAAGTTTAATAATAGGTTTACCATAAGTTTATTAGTATATATTATTTTCATTTATTAAATTTATTTGTGTACAATAATGAGTAAATAAACATTAATCTATTTTTTTATGAAATATAACGTACTCACAAAAGCAGATTAAAATTTTAGTACTTTATTTATTTCTACGTGTTTTAAATTTCGAAAACGTGAAAAGTTGGTGTCGTTCAACGCATAACAATGCCTATATACTCCGTGAACAACAAAACAACACACAACATTTTGTATGACCATATTATTACGTGCCTTTGAGATTGCATCAGATCTTTTGGAATATATATCTCTCAAACTTAATAGTTGTTTGGGCTATTGCTTTTATCACGTAAAAAATACTCACGCGTATATTTAACCCTAGGACAGAAATAGCAAAAACTTAACTATATCGTTTTCTATCAATATATTAAACCACACGAGCTAGAAAATCTAACCACCGCCGTAGAAATCCTCGGGTCTATAGTCTATAGACATTACTTGAAACATAAGTTGTCACTGCGGCTTTACAGGCAGAGTTTAAGCTATGGTAGAGCCACACACAGATTCACTTCACTTCTGCTGCCGCTATGATGATTCGAATCTAGTGTCTCTACGATACTGCATTTATCGTCATGGCAAAAGTTTCACTTGATCGATATACCATGTGTATATTTTAAAAAGGCAGTAAAATCGAAATCTGAGAAATCTTAAGTATCCACAGTCGTTGTACATATATGTTATTATATCGATGACATCGCGGCTGCGAGCAATGCGAGCAATGCGAGCTCTAGTTGCTAAGTATAACAATAATATTATGCCAAGCAAGATAAACTTCCTAGACAGTTTCTATCACGTTCATGCCTTACAGTAAAGTTATTACTTAGATAATAGAAAAGTTATAATTTTATATCTATGATAACTTTATATATTTCTCTATGATCAAAGCAACTGTGACATTGATCAAAATTGATTCATGAGGATCGATCTGATCGACCGTGTTGAAAAACGTCTTAATATGTTTCACTTGACTTACATGGTAACGATTTTTGGCGGAATATCTATTTTGAATTCTCTTAAGAAGTTCTGAAAGTTGGCGATACCATAAATCTAACTAACTAACTACCTAACTAACTAACTTGTGAACCATGAATATTATGAATACTGTATTAACACTGCGAATTTAATAGTATTAAATTAATATTTATAAAAAATAAACCTAGCTTAATTTGCTTTAAACGCTTCTGGTATTTATTTTACATTCTCTGAATTGCAAATAGTAAATAGAAAAAGCAGCAGAACAATAAAATCGGTATAATGAAATCAGTATTTGTGGTATGATTTAGTTAGAAAGAATATCAGCAATAATCATACCATTAACCTGATTCATTCAGAAAAAACTGACATTGTAACTCTAACCACCTCTTGTAACATATTCAAGGATGCATCTAGAGCTCAGTACAGTAATACAAACCGATCGGCGGCGCGTTGGCTATTAAAAAAACAAACCTGTCCGGTGCGCACTGCGCACACCTTTCTTGGCTCTTTCCCATGTTTCTGCTAAGTTTTTGTGACTGAACAACTTTCGATATGTTATGAACGGACGTAGCCTAATTTCAATTAAGCTAGAGTCGTCACAGCATAGAATATTGGATATATAGTAAGATATCAGAAACCAGATTGAGCGCCAAAGAATCTCATGGAAGCTCTAATGGTTTAGAATACGAGTACGTGCTGCGAAACTCAAGACCGTGCGTTCAAATTCGCCATTCGACTACTGCCGTGAATCATCACCTACCACAAGTCTAAGTTTTTTACAATGATGTTAAAGAATACTCGTACATTATTCACACAATTTAGTAATATTTTACAACATAAATCAATTCAAAATATTATATATTTGGATTATTTTATTAGTACCCGGCGGACTTCTTCGTAAATGATTTATCTCAAATAGTCTAAGTAATGAAAAATCTCTCTAAGCTGTATTTTCTGTTTAGAAATGGCAATGAAGGAGTGGCTGCAGTGGCTGCCGCCGCCGCGGTCGCTGTTGGCGCTGCTACTGGCGGTCACCGGCTTCAGCAGCAGACTGTTCGCCTCCTACGTCACCAACTCACCCACCTTATTAGTAGACACGTGTCACTCGTTGTCTAGGCTCTTCGGACTCATCACTACACTCCTCGCGTACAAGGTAATAAACCAACTTCAATATCATATCCCTAGCGACATCTCTTTTTAAAAATTTGAATCTTCGTCTGTTGATAGCATTGCAAAGCATTGGAACGAGTTGCAGCGAATAAGGTATCAGTTTCCAGTTATCCAGAGTTCCAGAATCCGAGTATAAACACCTTCGTGTGAAGGGTGAATAGGATAATACTTAACTAGACCGTACCATCTTATGACCGCGTCGTTGTAAGTAAAAATAAAAGTAGGGTTTTGAAATATATTTTTAATAAAATCTGCTACGTTTCATAACAATCAATATATAGATCGATTGCCTTAACAGGCAATTGATCTATATGACCAATGGTATTAGTTAACATCCCTTTACATTTAGATAATATACATATGTGGGTGTCTCACGGCACCGGCACATCCAGGCGAAGTACCTTAAATGTTTTAGATAGGAAGTTTTACTTAAAGGTTTACTTGCTTTATTTTAATTTTAAAAAGAATTTGAGCTGCATTCAACGATTTAAAAAAAACGCCTGCCTGAACGTAGAATCGAACTCGCAAAAATGTGAAAAAATAAAACAGGTTTTTCATTACACCGATCACGGGTTACTAATAAGGATTATTAATTTCTGCATAACATGTTAGATGAAAGGAAGACCATTAAATTATTAAGAGCTGACATTTATATAAACACCTGTATTATACGTTAACGTAATTCTAATAATATGGTTTTAGGCAATATGTCCAAAAACAACCACAATACCTTATACATTTTTACGATTATTACTTCGTATGGAATCTGAAAGTTGAGATATGTTAAGCGATATTAATCCTACCAAGAAGGACGATTCGGGTTAATCGATTTCTTTTTTCGTATTTCTACTTTTAAGAATCGAGGTTATGAAGCTGCGGACGATTAAATGTCTATTTTTTTATTTGTTTAAATGCCACTGATGAATGATTGATGAAATCTTGTCTCATGTATAGTCAAAGTTCTTAGATGATTCGCTACGGGTCTTGGATTCAATATGCAGCCGTCGTAAAATACGACGATTCGTAATGTCGGTTGGAATATGGTAGCAGTGTAATAAATTATTTTCCAAACATTGTTAAGAGCATTTATTAAGCATTGAATTAAACAAAATTAGGCATTCTAAAACAATAAAGATATTATTCAAAATTATATTTTTTATTATATATAATACTTTTAACATACTTTCATTCTTCTGTCTGTCTACACCTTGGAATGTATAATACGACCAAGCTTATTTATTTTAAATTATATTTATTTGTGAAAAATAAAGAAAAAATACGATTACACTTAAAGATTTTAATTATTATACTTATACTCATAATATTTTTATCAATTTCATTGCAAGTACGAGCGAGCCGACGAAGGTGCAGGGCGCGAAGGGCGGCTGCGCAACACGTTCGGGTGGGCGCGAATCGAGGTGGTGGGGCGGCTGTCGGTGCACGTGCTTTTCGCGTCATTCGCGTTCTCGCTGGTCGTCAATGCACTGCAGCTCGGGGTGCACTCGTCGCACGTGCAGCCGCCGCGCTACCCGAAAGTCATCATTGGCAGCGCCGTCCTTGGATTGTTGCTATATACTATCAACTACATGTTATTGGCTGGTAAGAAAAGCACTTTTTTAGTACCATTTCCATAGCCAGTAAGTAATGAACCTAGTCTCACAACAATTTTAACAGAGGTACAGGCCGTAACAACAATATCTGTAGCACGAATGAGCCGGGTCAACCGATAAAATACCACCTCATAGAAGACAGGCGGGAAGTAGAAATATTCTGCGTTTCGTCTAATGAGTGAGATGCCGGAAGCCCTATTTCAGCCCTCTTCCTTTTGAATTCATCATTTTTTTTGAATGGGAAAATGAAATATCCTTTTACCTGTCTATCCCCTCCTCTGTCCATTAATAGTAAGCAACGCATCTACAACTCATTTTTGCTTGTTCCAGGTGTCTATGGGTAGCGGTCACTTAATATCAGATGACTCACCTGTTTGGCACCTTCTTCCATAAAAAAACAAATGTTTATTTTCGGGTCTTATTCGTTCATCGTATAAGCATAGTAAAGAGTGTTAGCCATTGCTATTTATTTCTACCTTATCTATTATAGCCATACGTGAGAACATTTTTTTTGCAACTACCGTCTTATACAACATTATAATACAACATTTTCCTATAAATAGGAACGCCATATCGAACTGTTTCGCAACTAAAACAAGCGCCGCTGTGAGACCCACCGAAACTATGTTCCGGCAAGAGGGGTGCTATTTCATTGTATACGAAATGTGATAAGATATTTTTACGGTACGATGGTGATAAATCAAGTTTCTTTATAATAATGATAATAATAATAAAATTCGAAAAAAATAATAATAATAAATTTATTGCTTAACTGTGTACAATGGTAAAGTTATTAAATACATTGTAAGTATAAAATTATCAACAGTTACCC
>DWTW01002656.1:0-10766 GCA_018246275.1 Papilio slateri
TTTTTTTCGCTCTAATTGCTATATTTCCAGCGCTTTTATACGTAGTTTTATGCGTAGATTCAGAATATGTAATCAGAATATCGAATTCTGCCGAAATCCTGCCCCGTACCAAACAGTATGAAGAACGCCGTACCAATAACTAATACACATAAGAAACCCAAAATGTAGAATTAAAGATAACCTTAGTTGTCTTAAACTTCTAGTATCTACATATTTATAATTAGAACATGTAAAATCACTGTAAATGTAAAAGTCGAACCATGATATTTTTGGACAGCGTATTAAATCCAAAATTCTACCAAATACCACAGTGTCTCTAGATGAAAACCTTTGACCAAGGTCTGGCACCAGTGGTCACATGCACTACTGAGAAATAACCTCTCACCATGAACTCCGTAAGAAAACTTAAGGTCACTCATATGGCCATAGGGAGCGCAATGCTCGGAGTCTCTTTGTCAGATTGTATCAGAAGGTTTGATGCATGATGATTCGCTACATTTATCTCGTAATGCTTGGACACGTTGCTCGTAGGAAGGGTGGCCGGTGGATCCTACAGATTCTAGAATGACGGCTACTACCAGGTCAATATTGAGTAGGTAGACCTGTCGCAAGATAGGCCGACGATCTGGTCAAGATTAGATGAGGGTAGCTGCATATAGCGTCACTGCATATAGTGATGAAAAACTATTCTACAAATATAGAACAACTATTACAAATAAAGGACCTAGATAATGTAGAAAAACCCATCAAACTCAACATAACGCGATTATTATTTTGTCCGTTTCTAAAAATAATCTTGTCTTAACTTTTATTAAATAATTTACATTTCTATATGTTGGAAAATAAGTTGTACCATCAGCATAAATGACCGCGCATGGATTGATACAAAGGACGCTACATTCTCCCCGGAGACCACACATATCCACTCAGAAGATTTACGATCCACTCAATCTAATATTCCGACGAATTATTATCTTGGGACGTGTAGATATATTTAATTTCAAGGATAAGGTTTAGAGTAAGCGTATTAGTCGTTGGTGTTGACGTAAACTTGATTCTTTCGTATATTCCTGAATCGATTTGCATAGTTCTTTGTTTTTTGAGAGAGCACATATAGGTTAATAATTATTATTCTAATCCTTATACTTGTTCCGTTTCTTGTAAGTTAGCAGTCACATTTCTCATTAGAAATTTCTCAAAAGAAAAAGACCATTCAATGATTACTGATCTTAATAAGTTAAGTTAAAACTTCATTACATGTGTTTGAATGAAGACATTATTATCAATGGTTGTCTGCGAGCATTATAAGATGGCGGGTCATGTGTTTATGATGATTAGGTGGCGGGCGGTTTCTAGGCGACGGGGGGCAGTGGTCAGCGGCGGGGTCGGGGCCGTTCCTCATAGTCGGACCGCCACCGGCCTTCATAATTATTCTTCTCGCACAAAACCGCACTCACTCCATACTAATAACGGCTCAGCCTTCGACATTTTGTCCTAAAACTTTACATGCTGAACGTTATGTCTTGATCTACGATCTGAAGAATTTGAAGTTGAAATGACTTCTTTTATAAATGTTTTAGTTTATAAAAGCATCTTTTTGATATATAGATTTAATTAAATGAGTACTATTACTAACATATAACGTATATGTTATTATAACTAATTAATTAGAACCGGGTAGAAAGAAATTGTACACAAAACAAAGTTAAACATAAATATATACAAGTTTAAAGTTGAATTTTGGCACTTAAATGTACTAATTCCGTTCAGAGATCTCAATCAAACACCACGGTCAATGAGCCTCATCCGATTCTGTTCAGACGCTAAATAGCAAAAGCTTATTTTGTGGCTGAAAGCTTTTTAAAAACGAGCGTCACCGGCGTCGCTCGCCGGCGATGCGCGGTACTTTATTTGTTTTAGTCACTTTTAATTGCTTTCTCCGACACAAGTATTAAGCTAAATCACTTACATGGAAAACGTTACTTATGAACTTAGCTTTACGAGCTATTAAATTTGGCTACAGAAATCTATTTCATTTTTAATTAATTTTACAACTAATTTTTAATTAATTAAAATTGATAATTACTCTGAGACACTTTAAATATAAAATAAATAATGAAAGGAATTATTTGTTTGTTTATAACTGGACGGATTTTAATAATTACTTAACTATTAAAAATGTACATTATCTAAAAGTGACAAACCTAACTTTCGACTATATTCTCTAGGCTAGAAAGAAGAGAGATCATGACCTATAGGGTATAGGGTATATGTATATATATTATGTCATGATTGTGCTTTTATTTTATTCCAGGCAATGGTCGGCAATATTGAACATTAAAAGTTTATTAGCTTGCTAAAGTTATGCTCTGAGGGCTTCAACAGACGAAAGTATTCCAATATGAGAGCGCAACAATGTCTACAATACGATAAACTATCGCACTATCAAGAGTGCATTCAACTCTAACGCGCTACTATTATTAAACGGAATTCGATTTAAAACCGAACCCTCCTCGTCGTTTGTGAAATTGACATTTATTCTTCGTTTTTCATTGTTGCAGTAGTCGGATTCGATCTATTGTTAATTAGTTTAAACGGGCCATGCGCTATGCCACGCCAAACAAAGCCAAGTTATCGAGCTAACTGTACACTTACATAAAGAATTTATTATGCACAATTATTTAAATAATTTTAATGGCCATATTACCGTAGTATCTGTCATGAATTAATCATTTTGCACAATAGCGCGGCGCTTTACAATAGCGGATAAGGCGAGAACTATTTTGTTATTCTTCAAACTATACACACCCTGCCATCTAGTGGGGGATAGACGCAACTACAAATTTGTTATATCTTTTTTAATGTTTATCAAGGAAGTATCTAATTTAAAATAAAATTATTGTTTTCCTCTTATTAAAAGTAATAACACGTGACATGGGTAAATCTTGGCTTATATTTTTAGAATAAACTTATATCATATTGAACATATTTTCCTTAAGAATAATTAAACTATAAAAACAATGTAACTTGAAGATTGGCAAATGTGCGCATCTACATAGAAGTATCGACAGAGCAAGCAATGTTATTACATACGAGAGTTATTCGCTCCCCATCAGGCGGGAGTGCCTCGATTAAAGCCGTAAATACTTTGAGATTAATTATCTCGTAAACAGTCGCAGCGGCGCGACGACTCGGATCGCTCACCTACGCCGCGCCGTGAGCGCGATACAAATTCAACTTTTCCAATTAAATTTCGTGAGGCATTAATAATTATTTGGGTACATCAATTTGTTTCGTCGCGCGAAATGTCGAGCTGCCGCCTCGCGAAAATTTGAGACGCACACACCCCTGTAATCGACGAGATATATCTTAAGATACGTTTTATGTTAAATGTAACAAAATCAAAACCTAATGATATCATTTTTATTTAATATGAAACTGCTTTATTTTTTGGATGTAAACAAAAATAATTTAAAAAGGAAATTTCTGGAATACTGTTTTAATAAGATATATATGTTTTCTTGACGAGTTCTTGTACGCGAATAACACGACAAGAAAGTACCTTTTAATCTGATAAGAAAACCTTAATTCAAGAATATAATCCATTTAATTGTAAGACATATCTCACGACGGTGCGATCATAAATACTGGAGATTCCTAACTTTAGAATTAATTAAGTTAAACTTGAAAATGAAATATTAACACTTTAACGTATAAAATGTAATACCGCTAAGTTATAACGTGATTATTCAACTCCTCGGCAATTTTCAAAAACATCTAGAAAATTAAATTCACATAGCGAGGCGAGCAGGCGACGGCAGCGCCGCTTCGAGTTCAACTTCCGCTTTTGTAGTCGCCGGCGCGGGGCGTGAGGCGCTCGCCACTTCGCACTGTGAAATTAATTTTCTTCGTCTTTATGTAATTTAATTATAAACATTTCAATATGGCGCTCGGGGAATTTCTACTTGGGAGAGCAGTTAAATAGAAACGTTTGATACTTATCTCCTAATACACTTCTGAGATGATTGTACGATTTAATCTAAATTAAATATTTGATTAAATATATTGTTTGTAGAGAAGTTTAAACGGGTCAAACGCGGTATATATTTTAGAATACAAGCGGTCTTCGACCTTTGGAACGATGCCAACTGTACCTGCGCGTAATACAACCTGCTGCATGACAAACTTTGGCCCGAATCTGTTTCGGTTCATATGACTCATAAAAATAACATATTATTTTATTTACATATGTTAACATCGGGCATTTTTAAACTCTCTTTATACTTCATAGTGCATGGACGTAGATATATTCAGTGATGACCACTCTCAAAATCAATTTTGTAACAATCGCACGTACCGATAAACAAATAGTATATATTTTTACTTTCATTAAAATATTATTAACAAATGGGGTCGACGGAATCGACTACCATTATTCCGAAAGTCGTATCGGTTAACAGACTTTTAAAGAAGAACTTTGAATAACATCTCAAGAAACTCTCGCTAAGCAGCTGGATCGATGGTTCGATATCAAAAACAATGATTTTGAAGACCGCATTTACGAGTTTCCTTTATAAACCTACCCGTTCTTTGTTTGACTAACGACTTTGCAGCTAGAAAAATATATTTTAGATTCTCCTTTAATGTATTTTTTAAAATAAGTATAATATATCGAAATAAGCTAAAATAATTAAGTAATATTAAATGTATTCAAATAATCAACTTATTTAGTTGATTATTTGAATACATACAACATAGTGACAGTTTTAACGAAAAAGCAAACATTTACATCCAAATAATCGGCAGTCGCTTTTCAAAATCAGATAGTGTCCGTTATTTAACACAAGTTCTTTAGTAAGAGAGACTCGGCTGACATTCCATCTGCAAAATTAAAACTATCCGTTTGTATGGAGTGCGCAGTTAACAGATGCCACTAGCGTCCGTGCAATTTTGCTCTTAAACCGTTCACGCTCCGCCGACGAGAGGCGACATCAAACAGGCGCGTCGCTGCCAACCTTTTGCCAGCTTATCTCCCATTCACTATCTGAATCTTCCAAAATATATCTACAACTCGGCCCCATTGTGCCGTGTTTATTAAATTTCATTTTAAGTTTATACAACAACACTCTTGTCGGCTACTTTTTGTAGTGATTTGGGACATTTTACGGGTGGATTAGTCCGAGAAGTCTATTGTGAGGAGACGGCAGCGATGTCTTTTTGTGTCGGTTCCGTATTATGGTTTGGTATTGCGCGTATTATGTCATAACACAAGTGCTCCGAGCGAGCTGTACGGCTTTTTTGTGATGTCATTTTATTCTAAATTGAATTCTGTGTTGACAATGTCATCGCAGTAGACATCCTGCCTTTTTGTTCATACTTTATTTAATAGGTAAGGTTTAGAGCGAGTAGTTGAGATGAGTGTGCTTAGAAAAAAGAGAACAGCAGGTAAAAATAATATTTTTTATCATTTCACACAGCGGTCCACATCGGTAATTATGTTATAACAAAGATATAATTAATATAAAAAGTCTTAATTACAACTAATCTAATGTTTGTTCTTAGAGCCATGGTCACTCAATATAGCAACGTTCGAATTTAATTTCATGGTACGAGTGCGCCAGGAAATCGAATTGAGTTGCAACATCGCAGGGCTAATGAAATTATAAACTGCAATTTTATGCGGTGAATTACAAAAGTTATTGGAGGTTGAGGTAAATGTGGTATAAAGGGAAAAAAAACAAAAAATATTTTATAAGTTCGCGAAATAAAGTATGACTACCTATTATATTACGCCTTCTAATTTGCTGGAAAGCGGTTTTTTGTAACATTATATTGTTATTATTTAGCTTTGAATGGTAAACTTTGTCAGTCTTTAAGAAAGTAGGTAGGGCAGGAACAAGAATGTGAAGGCAATGGATCAATTGACTTCTCTTAATTAAAACTGTTTAATCGCATAATCATTCTATTCACAGGCCTTCTGCTAATCATGTTCTTTCAGTATTTTGGAAATCTAAAATAATAATAATTATTTTTATAACTTATTTTTTCACGTCTAGGTCATTGTTAAACCAGAAAATATTTATCAATAAAATTATGGCCGTCTTTGTAACTAATTGTCTAAATCTTCTTGTATTTTAAATTTGGTGAATATCTTGCAAACAAATATAAAACAATACTATAGCAATTATGGCCCAAACTAACACCTTAGATTAAACAATCCGGCCCTACGTCGATACTAAAAGCAATAAGACTTACAACTCCGCCCCTACCAAAACAATCCTGTATTTCGGTGTCTTCACTAATGGCGTAAGTTCGACAGTCGAAGTTAGTTCGAGTGTTCTACGGCTGCAATAAAGATAAATCCAGCTATAATATGTTCGGCCCGGCCTTACGTGTGGGATCGCCTGGGCACGAAATTGAATTTGCATGAAGTCTTAAGTCGACACCGATTTAGTCGCGCCGCGCATTGAACTGTCTCAGGCCGTGGACAATTAGTACGAGTTAGCAACGGTTAATATACCACAATTGCGCGGTTGAGCCTGTTGAATCCGGCCTCCGCATGTGACGGCCGTTTAATCTATTTATTATTTTCTAACCTGCCAATAATGTTACGATAAGCCTCCTTGGAAAAAAAAACAGAAAAAATCTACGCGATATCAATAATCTGCTTCACGGGGGTAGCGGCTAGTAATCATCTTCGCTGGAAGTCGGCGCGTAATCCAAACGCCGCAGGGCCGGTGCCGTATGGAAGGACGTTCCGTATCCCTTGATCCCGTTGTTTACCAGACATTGAACAGATAACAAGTCCGCGCCCTGATACCGTCGAAGAAGATTAAAGCCACGGTGCTGCTGTAATCCGAACTTCGATTAATTTCATCCAATACTTAGGGAGCACGCCTCCGCTCGCTAAATTATTGGCAGCCGAGCTTTGTTTAATTTAATACAAATTCCCTTCTTAATATCTCTCTTCACTCCTGTACCTTCTCACAAATATTTAGTAGTAGAAGTAAGCAGTATTATTACAATATTATTTACTAATTATAATCTAATATAATATCTCACTCGTTAGATACGATCTAAGCTGTTTATTCTACATACAGACACCTATTATGCACAGTATAGCTTTGATGTTTTGATTGCGAGGGTGCTGCGCGGTGTCTCCGCGATGCGTGTTAAGTAAACATTAGCTCGTGTATGAAACAACACTGCAAATGATACCTCGTCTACCTTGTGTCAACACGTGGTGGTAGATCATTGCTCTTTGAACTTTGGCAGATAACATGAAATCTAGTAAATAATACCCACATTTCTGTTAAAACATATACGATAACTGATAGGTTTAATAAAATTACACTGTAGTAACGCGTTAACCCAACCAATGTAGACGGTATAACAATCGCTGTCCGCGTTTCGTCTAGCTTGTCGGGTCCCAAATGTGGAAAATAATGCGTCTTTCGTCATACATCGAGATAGACCGGTCCCCTAAAATACACACCCAGATCCCACGGCGTAATTAACACAAATTTGACACAGTTCTCCTTAACCTTAGAAATCTTATTGGTTTATAATAAGCTACTCCTACGTTCTTGTAACTTCGATCAATCTATTTTAACTGTCCTGTGCCTTCATACTTGTCTCCTTTTATCGCTTCTTTAAATTTATAAGGTTTAAGAATGAAATAATTGAATTGAATTTAAACAAACAGCATAGTTATCAAATAAATTTAAAACAATTATCTGGTCTCCGCTTACATTTTGGGAGAAATAAGTTTTAAAATACCCAAAAACAGCTCTCGCTTTAAAAACTTGTCCATCGCTCCTAAATATATAACAATATTTATTGTTACAATTAACATAGAGGCAATCCTCTTAAAACGCAGTGTTGACTTATACAATGAAAACTTTGTATATGTTGATATCTTTGATAACAGTTTGGAAATATATACGACGAAAAAAAAAATACAATTCTTTTTGTTTTTGACTTGTCGCTTTTTTATTTTTGGTTCGCATATGTTTGTATTTGATATAAATTTACAGAACTCCAAGTCCTCATCTATACTATATTATTCTAAATAACTATGTATGTAAAATATACATTATATCCTTAATAGTTTTAAAAAATTACTTAACTATACTTAGTATTTACTAAAAAATAACAATATTCATGCGATTTTCAATCTACAGGTTCAGAAGTAACCTGAACACCTGAAAGCCAATACGCTATTATAGCATTACGTATGTAGTTAATACAAGCGACACCTATCCGAAAGTACCCGGAACAAAATACACACGACTCGTGATGAAGTTACGTACAGCTAATTCTGTTGGTATTCAATTGATTGGTAGCAGGCCTATCTAATTATGTGATAGAAACGGACCAACGGTACGTATTCCAATATTTGTGTTGAACGTCTTAAATCACATTTGCGTCTGTAACAAGCGGCCAGGTATATTTGTCGAGTGACTCGATAAAATTTAGTTTGGCCTGATCACATTCAAGTCATGTTTCTGCTGTCTCAAGCAACGGTAACCACGTGAGGCTCACAAAATACCTACCCACATAAATTCAACCTCAAGTTTCCAATAACTACGTAACACAATTTACATACATAAACCTCGTCCACATACATTTAAAAAAAATTCTTAGATTTTTTCTCACAATCGGAGCAGACAGAACAATTTTGTTACCATACATACAAGTGTACATTTATCGCGAATTTCTTATAAGATTAGCAACTTTTCTTGCAATATGCCTCTTGCAATATGCCTCTATAAAATAGTCCTGTATCTTCTTAGACCATATCAACACTTACGTTTACATTTAAAAGATCCTTAGTTCTCTTTATGTATTTAATCTATTATACATAGATTAAATCCGAAAATTATCATCGAAATCAGTTAAAAGTAATATAGTTAACCCATCTCTTAATCTAAAAGAGATAAATATTAATCTAGTTATGTAGAAAGAAAAAGAACAAAATGAAGAATTTATTTCTTTTTATTTTGTAATTGTAAATAAAAAACTTATAAAACGAAACGTATGTAATTCTATCCATAGCCTATCCATCTCCTTATGACATCCATCGTTATAACCTTGAGAATAAAGATCAAAAGCCGTGTCCTTTTAATACAAATTTTATTTTTTGTATTTTTATGCTTCGTACTTTGGATTTACTTTCATCTTATATAATTTGTCCTGTTTGATTATACGCTTATTGTAATCTGATTATAATACGTGTATTTACTCATTTTCTCACAGTGTTAATGACACTCTAAGTCTTAGAATTTAATATTTAACCCTAATATATTAGACATATATGTCTACCGTATATATATGTATATTGAAATTGGATATGCGTGTCTCCGGATGGAAGGACACAAACCAAAAATATTTTCGGATACCGTCGTTCTCAATAAATTTAACTATAACACAGATCACAGAATGCTTCGAGGACAAAAATACTCTTTAGAGCCAAAGAAACATAGTAAAAACATTCGAATTAGTAAAAAAACAATACTCTTACCAATTGCAGCAAACGTTGAAAAATTATTGAAAAGCAATTTAAAAACAGTAAAGAATGCCATCGATGTTCAAGAGAAATATAACGTGCTCGAAAAAGAACTACAAAGAGTCAAAAATAAATAACGAATATACAGACAAAATAAGTCCAGAAGCGAGAAGTTTGATAATACAAAGAAAGCCCCTATACGAAGTCCGAAAAAACAACAAAGAAAATATAGGAAAAATAAACAAAGGAATCAATCGGCAAATCAGAAAATATAGGCTAATGATAAGGAATCATACAATAAATTTCTATGAAGAAAAATCAAGAGGAGTCAAGAAAGCACTGAACCAGTTAAGAGAAAGTACATACTGGATATACATGATAAATCATACAAATAAGAAAAACATGATAAACAGAGTAGAAATATTATAAGTAGCTACGAACTACTATCGACAGTTATAAGTGATGAAAGAACACTTGAAGAAGCTCATTAACTTATCCGAAATAGCAACGAAGAAATTCCAAGTAGGTATATTGAAGGAAGAAGTGGACAAAACTATTACTACTACTTGGCATTTGTTGATTATAACAAAGCGTTCGACTCTTTAAGGCACACATTTGAAGCCCATGCAATACAAGGAGTTGAAAATATATACACAAGACTAATAAGCGAAATTTATAAAATTATAGATGCAAACATACAAAAAAAGAGCAGAAGAATATTTCCCTATAAAAAGGGGTGTCAGACAGCCACTCTCACCAAAACTCTTCTCGGCAATGCTTGAATATATGTATATTTAGACATTTCGAGTGAAGTAATTATTGACTGACTATCAACGGAATAAAACTAAATCGCTTAAGATCCGCAGAGGATCTAATCCTAATTTTTGTAGATCCAAAAATCCTGCAAGAGATGCTCGAACAGCTTGTCAACGAAAGCGGATTTGGATTTGGATTCTCAAAGAACACCAAAAAAAGACTAAAGTAATGACAAACCTCAATAAAATTCCTATCATTGTCAAGGGCATCGCGATAGATGATGTCGAGGAATATATTTACCATGGATAGATTATATCACCAAAAAACCTTACAACTAAAGAAACAAATAACAGAATACAGCAAGCGTGAAAAAGGTACCGGTCCTTCAAAGAAATATTTAAAAATACACAGATACCACACAACGCTAAGAAAAAAAATTGATAAGTATATGCATTCAACGGGCATTCAATATGACCTATGGGTCTCAAACATGGTGCCTAAC
>DWTW01002657.1:0-10766 GCA_018246275.1 Papilio slateri
CTTCACGCCTGTCTTCTGTGAGGTCGTGGTATTTCACCGGTCGAGCCGGCCCATTCGTGCAACAGATGTCGTTGTTGCGGGCTCTACCACTTGGTAAAAAAAATTATTGAATCCTTTCTAAACATAAACATTATAGGCCGTGCATCAGCACCATAGCGGCCTCATAACCTCTAGGGACAGCAACGAGAAGTGCCGGAACAAACTCACGTCGGAAGTCGAGACATAGTTAAGCAAAGTTCTGGATTAGGGTTAACTAAATCCAATTCAATTTAACTCCAAACAGAATACGTAGGTATTGTGACAAAAAGTCCTTTTTTGTTCCTACAGCATTAAGCATTAAACTAGGAGATATATTAAATAATAATAATAATCATACGTGCCTTCGGCTACGGCGACTGCTTGTGGTCTCCATGTTTGGTGTTGTTGGTCGTTGGTGGCTTGCTCGAGTATGGCCAGTGTAGCCAATCTTGGCGGTGAAGGTACTTAAGCACCTTACACACGTAAGGATATTATCTTCATAATTGTTATTTATGTTAGCTGGTGGTCTATAGTATCCAGATCCCGTCGTTCGTACGTTCATTTTCAAATGATTACACATTTTCATTTTTAAACTATAAATAAACTAGTAACACACCACTCTCGCTTCTTCTGCTAAGAAAAGATGGTCTCGATACTACACTACGAGTATCTAGCTACGCTACGTGAAATATAAATACGTATGTATATTTAACTTTGGTTTTCTGTTAGTCTGTGGTACCACTCCGGGCAAAGTGACCCAGTCATGCAACACCTGCCAATTTGTAGTACTAAGCGTTCCAGTCTGTGCTCCAATAGCTCGTTTAATAAGAATGCGTACACGGTACAATACGAACTATGTGAAAGACTAGTTGTTCGTACGTCCGATTGAATATCAATATTGTACAATAATAATTAAAAATTCATGTCACTTCTTTATAATGTAAATAAAATTAATCTAATGGTGAATGAATGTTTGAAATGGATTTATATCGGAATTTACCGGTTACAAACAAATCTTATCTCTACAATATTCGTATAGACTAGCAACCCGTGTCGCTTTGCTCGGAAAAATAAATGGACAAATACAGAAAATAAAATATAGCGTATGTTACTCGCTAGTAGAAGAGCTCTCTATTAATAAAATATTGTATTTTTATCGGTTCAGTAATTATTGAATTTATACGTACGAAGTCCTAACAAATTATACATATAGTACCCTATCTTATTTTTTATCTTTTGTTTCTGTATGTCTGCTTAAATAAATAAAAATCAAATTCTTTCTCTTCATAATTGAAGTTCAGATCAATATAAGTTAATAGAGTAAAATTCAGCGTCTGTGTAGACTTGTAGAAGATGAGCGATAAATGCATTCGATCTCAATTTTGGCTAACGTCTATGCAGGCACGCCCTGGCGCGCCGGAGTGGGTTAACAAGTTTAGAGGAAGCAATTAAACCCAGCCAACGTGTTAATGCATTCAATTCTGCTAAGTTATACTAGAATTAGTTTTTAAACTGTATTAAATGCTATATAATACAAGGCTTATATACGTATCCTAATAATATCTGGTGTTATTATTAACTAATGTATGCATTTATCTTCGGTTTAACTATATGATCTGATTTTAATAATTTATTCGAGATCAAAAACATGAATTCGGAGAATATATCAAAATTAGACATTCAAAATCGCGACATGATTTCACCGAAAGATATAAAAATGGCACGAATAAACGAACTTAATTAACTTATTCTGATGCAAATTAAAATAGAATGGAAAAGCAATTAGGAACTGGGAATTAAAAAGCATTATGGGTTTTTATCTCATGCCAGGGAAATGCGCACAAAGCAATAAACATTGTATAGAGAAGACTGTATTTAAAAAAAAAAACATATATACTTTATCTGAAATATATAATCTCTATCTGTAACATAGTTTATATCTGAAATAACACTTAAATTTCATACATAAGGAACGTTCTTGCTATGGAGTTAATGTGGTGCATTTGATGTTTAATTATTATAATAAAAAAAATTGTATAAAAACGTTCTAATACAAATTTTTCTACAAATCAAAATCGCGACCCTAACCTAAACTATATTAAGCACATATATTCCAACTTACTCCAAATAGGATAAAAGTAGCAATTACTTTGACCTATTCAATAAGCTTGTTTAAAGACTGCGACCAAAATAAGTTAGCCAAAGAGGTTTTTGTGTTTTTCTCATTATGCCTAATAACATTTTTTGTTAAGTCTAAAAATTACATTTTCCTTGTTTGTTTTTGATTACTATTATTATTTATTCATATCTTCTGGTACCTTTCACCGGAACTTATTTAGCTATACCTATACAACTGAAGTCAATTAACTAACAAGGTTAATTAATAGTCTTTCTTCACTGCTTCGTAAAAAAGATTAGACATTTTTAATTAATTAATTTAGTTGTCACTCTTCTTCCTATATTTCCTACAGAATTCAGAATCCTCTATATACATATGTTTGTCTACTAGTGGACCCAGCAGACGTTGTCCCGCATGAACATTGTCTTGCTTGCATCTTACGTTTTGTCGTCAATCGTCAATGCAGCGCCATCTGCTGGATTTATTTGTGAACCTAAACCATCCTCGAATCCACTTGAACACATACACAAAAATTCATTCAAATCGGTTCAGCCGTTTAGGAGGAGTTCGCTGTCAACACACGTACAGAAGAATTATATATATAAAGATAACTATAAATGATTAGAGATATACATCCAATATGCGCCGTCCTAGTATATCACTTGCTTTATACTATTCCACATTTATCTATATACAACAAAAAATACAATGTTGTTTGTATCGCTAGTCACGGTTAGGGATTATTATATTTTTATGATAACGACTAATGTTCGCGACTGTACGTGGTACAGACGACGTCCAGCTATGACGTCACCGGCCACACAACACCACTGATTAAATAACATGGATGCCCCTAACGAAATATTTATTTGAAAATAACCAATATTTTGATCTAAAGAAAATTAAAATCATGTCAGTGACCGAAAATATCAAAATACTAACAAAATGACTGGCATACCTTTTTAGAAACAATAAACATAGGCACTTTGGTGCCGTCCTTGCTCGAGTAGAATATCTGCTTGGCCTCGTACTGCGACGCGTCGAAACCTTTCACTTTGACCTCTCTGAACACCTGAATGATAAAATATTAAATATATATTCATTTCATTTATATTTTTATTTCGAAACATCAGTTTGCATTCTCCATTAGACATTTAAACTACAACAAAACTCGCAAAGTTCTTATTTCGTTATGAGTAAGTACCATTTTAACACATGGTCATGAGAATCTTAAAAGTTGTTGAATTATAATACAAAAAAAAATGATTCCCTAGTTAAAATTTCTGACTTCAGGCCCTAAATTGGCTTGGCTAAATGTATTATTATAATAATACATAGATTAAGTTATTACTCTAAGTTTGTTTTGTTATTTTGATTTGAAATTAAGTTTTTCGCATTACATTATATACCTAACCACTATCATTTTGCACGCCCGATGAGGTAACTGTTGATACTATTATACCTAAAACGTACTTAATAATTTTACAATTCTACACAGTTCTGCAATAAATACATTTTATCAGTTAAGAAAAAACAGTAGAGAGAAATGAACTGTGAACTGAGAACATGAAGAATTCTTAAACATGATACTCACGGTCGGTTTGTATGGTTGCTTGGTGAAGTCGACGTGGTAGATGATACCAGGCGTGAGGAATGACATGAAGTGATAGAAGATCTCCGTCTGCTTCTTCTTGCCGGAGAAGCCCACTACGGAGCCCACGTCCAGCTCGAAGGTCTGGATCATCTCCCCGGTCTTCATGCTGTGCAGTTGTAGTACACTCTGGAAATTATGCAATAATTATTCTTTAATACACTCGAGAGAAACAGAGACATGCATTGCAAAAATGTATTTGAAAATGTTTTTATATATTTATGAAGGCTTCCTTACCAGAGGCGTCAATCTTCATATAAATTCTATGGCAATATTAGACCACCACTTTACTAATTTTGGTAGCGCAGAAATTATAAGAACTTTAGTAGAAATACGTATATTACGTATCCTTCATTTAGAAACATTCTAATGTACTAGTTGCGTAAAACATTTACAGATCTCGATCTCGAGATTACAGAATGTAAATTTAGATTTCAGTTTAGCGACATCTGTAATCGTTATATATCAAAATTTAAAATAAATGTCATTAAAACTTTAAAATTCCCTTATATATTGTTTATAATAATAAAATTTATTATACTGCCTTATAGTTTATTTCGTGTCGAGTGCATTCGCGTGTCGTTCGAGACGTTCGAACTTTGAGATGGGCAGTCGCACAGCGCAACAGGCAGAGTACAGACGTTTTATTTCTCTTTTGTCGTATTTTGTTGCTAATTACAACTTTTGTAAAAATTTATTTGAAAAAGTCCATATTTGAATATAAAAACCCATAAATAAAATCAAATGCAATGTAGTATAGGTATGTATACATTTCCGTGGAATCCGAAGATATAAGGTCCGTAAAACGCATACAGGTAGCGCTTAAAAACTGTTATCCATTTTAGATGTTGAGAGAGGTCTCTCTATTTCCTTATACGACAATGTACTCCGTGTTTCTTACCTTTACATCTCTAACGTAGTGAATGACCAGCTTATCATTGTCTACCGCAGAAGCCCAGTCCAACACGTCTCTAGGGTGTTCCTGAAATAGGAAATTGAATTAGTTCGTTCGGCATAAGGTTGTCGTAATCGCAGCTTGCGTCAGTATCACGATACAGCTCCAAAAATCTTGATGGTTGACATACCACGACTTCTTGAATCACACAATTACCATGTACAATATCCCCTGCGGTATTTTCAAACCTTACACGATACGACTTAGAGCAAGGGTCGGCAAGTCATTTTAAATGAGGTTGGAAAAAAATATATCAAGGTCCGGATACTATTGAATTTTTTTATCGAGGTCTATAAAAAAAATATCAAGGACTATTAAACGTACGAAAATATTATTGAAATTAACTTCTAAGAAAAACAGAATACCCCTTCCTTAGAGATCAGCAGATCTACAGCTCCTCTGAGACCGTGAATGTTATTGTGATCAGTTAACATTAGACAATCCTCTACTTGTTAGCTCTCTTACTCTATAAAGAGTATTAGATTCTGCTAGACATTTGTTTGTTGACATGGAGTGCTATGAACAATCATACGTACAAACATTGCTGTAAGTATCTACTAGAGAAAAGCAAAGTTGCGACACAATGCATTTGCAGTATTAAAGTATTATGTTGGTAAGACTCACGGGTATTAGTGTCTGCCAGTTCTCCTCGGCGGGGTCGTGCAGGTCGATCTTGATGAGCTGGTAGTTGGGCGCGTTCTTGTTCGTGCGGAATATGCTCACCGAGCCCTCGTTTGTTATGTACTGGAAATCAAAATATTATAAATATATTAGTACAAATCTTCTTCTTCTTCTTCCTGCCCTTTTCCCAGACTTACACATGTCATTTTTCACACAATCCATTCACACTTTCTTCGGTCTTCCTCTACCCTTATCCACGTTCATTCTCATTACTTTCTTTGTTATATATCCTTCTTCCATTTTCATTCATTTATTTATTGTCTTTCTATTGTTCTTTATTTATAATATTGTTTGGCAAACGATCGACTGATGACGTAATATCCTAACATATAAAGTGAACCATTCTTGTATATATTGTTCTATCGAATGGGCCTGCTCGACCGGTGAAATACCACGACCTCACAGAAGACAGGTGTAAAGTAGATGTATACTTCTTTCATCTGATGAGTGACGTGCCGGAGGCCCAAATTGAGTCCTCTTCCATTTCCCATTCTTTCCTAATAAGGATAGGATGGGAAAGGGAAGAGGATTAGACGGGGAGGGTATGTATAGGAGAAGGAAATATCCTTTTTCTCTGACACCCTTTGTCCATTAAAGGTAAGCAACGCATCTCCGACTCATTATCTTGTTGCAAATGTCTATGGGTAGCGGTCACTTAACACCAAGTGACCCACGCTAGCTCGTTTGCCACCTTCTTCCATAAAAAAAAAATATTATATAAAAACGTGTCTTGAAAAACTAATTGTTAGAGCGCCATCTTTTGATAAATACTATAATAGTTAAATATCAAAGTTGCTAACCCTGCCCGTAACGAGAGAGAAAACTCGAAAAAATGTAGAAGTAAGGTTTCAAATGGAATTTCGTACTTGCCTACCTCTCTGGGCTACAGGCGTGGGTCCAAAAAAAAGTACCTAGACGATCGAGCTTAACGCTGCGTTGTCTTTTGTAAGGTCGTGTTTTTTTGGAAAACATTTTTAGTATTCAAATAATCCCATATAGCGCCAACTCATAGAATTTTAAGGCACCAGTAGGATATCTAATTATGCAAGAACCACAAAAGATGGCGGTGCATAAATTACTAAAATATTTTTTATGGGGAATTGCTTACTTTTTTGAAAATACATCTATACAGATAAAGTAAAAAAAAAACCTTATATCGTAATAAAATAACACGATCAACCAACCCCTTTGAGCCGTTTCCGAGATATACGAAATAAATATATATAAGAAGCATTGTTTATTTGATATTGTAGAATTAATATTTGACTATGACAATTGATTAATTATAGAATCGGAGAACTACGACGACGGCAACCAGGAAACACAGCAGGCTTCGCAAAGTTCCAACTCGCAAGCGTATGCGCACAGTCAAGCGCGGAGTCAGTACAACGACTACCTGCCATGGTCGTATCCCAAATATCCTAGAGAAGTACACGGTAAGTATTTCAAATTGACACCGTCAGTTCGATTATAAGTTGGGTTTTGGCGTTCAGACATTCGTATAGGTTCCATCCAACAGGACACCTCAAGTTCGAAGGCGATTTCGGTCTTAGTTCATTGTACAGCAAATTATATACCTTATCTTGACTTCACTCTTTTGCAAAATATCACATAAAACATGTTGATCTCTCTCTTTCTCTATAAAAAAACAGAGATGACAGTATGTGCTATGTTAATGATTTTTTTTATGGAATTAGGTGGCAAACGAGCATGCAGGTCACCTGATGTTAAGTGACCGCTACCCATAGGCATCCGCAACAAGCTAATGAGTCGCAGATGCGTTGCCTACCTTTAATGGACAGAGGGGATGGACAGGAAAAGGGATATTTTCTTCAATTCATACCCTCCCCGTCCAATCCTCTTCACCTTCCCATCCTATCCTTATTAGGAAAGGATGGGATAGGGAAGAGGACTGAAATTGGGCCTTCGGCACCTCACCCTTCAGACGAAACGTAGAAGCATACCTCTTCTTCACGCCTGTCTTCTGTGAGGTCGTGGTATTTCACCGGTCGAGTCGGCCCATTCGTGCAACAGATGTTGTTGTGGGCTCTACCTGTAAAACGTACCTCTACTGTAAAACGTTTATTCGTTAATTACATAATTATTTCTTTTAAGCACTTTGTTCTTGTGTTCGCCATTCTTTCTATATATTCAAAACACCGACGTAGACACAATCCGTTTATAAAATAGGAAATAATTAACGAGGAAACAGTATAAGGGAATATAGTTTTGTATGAAGCCAAGCAGGCGAATGATTCAACTAAGGCTCAAGAATTTTGTACCCCAGCCATTACAGTACATAGGCCGACTCAGTACTTATGTACCTATTGAAATCTATGTCATTTCAACTATTTACAACTATGTCGTATTTATTAGGTTATGATTCAATTCATTAGACAGGCGCAGATCATAGAGGTTCGTCTACAAAAATTAAGCTGAGCTAATCTAACTAAAGTTAGATTAGTCTTAAGAAACAAGCTACTTAGTAGCTAAGTTTACTATAGTTAGGTACTCGCTCGGTAGCGGAGTGAAAATTACTTCATTTGTTCAATAAAAAAAAAAACATGACATGAAAAAATTTCGCAAATATTCTTTTTAAGTAGAAATTAAAAAAAAAACTACAAAAATGTAAAATTCATTAACATTGATGTTTCTAATGGCGGTTATAATGTAAGCCGAGAGCAATCATTCCCCGTTGTTGTAAAATTGGTACCAATTATTTCATAAAGTTTTTAGGGATCCTTGTCTGAAAATCAGAACCCATTTTTGCCCGACAGACAGGAGAGTAACGTTTTTTGCGGGTATCTATGTCCGTCCGTTCCATTGTACCTCCTGTAGCCTAGACGGCTGACCGATTTGTGTGAGGTGAGGTTTCTTTTGATTCGTATTCTTCTCCGGAGTGTTAGTAACAGTCAGTTGGGCTTATTGGTTTTGTAAAAAATAAGCAAGTGGCTTACATGATTAAGTGACCTACCATACAGCTACCCATTAATGTAAGAGATATCTAGACGTCCCTATTCGACGCCTGGATTCGACAATCGCTGCTGTAGTCACTCACTTGATTAGATTAGATTTTTCAAGTGGTTGCCATTTAGGAACTTCCTTCTTCAGCAGTCTTTGCAATGATATCGATTGCAATTAGCTTATAAATACCTTTTGAAGCTGAAAAAACTGAAGGTAACTCAACCAAACTTTAGTATAATAGCTTATTTCGAACAATATGAAAGATGTTGAGCCCACCGCCGTCTTGTAGCCAAGCCAAAGTTATTGTTTTTTGGAATTCCAAATTAATTATTTTAAAAATTTAAGCCTTAACATCAACCGCAACAAAGGTATTTCAATATTCCAGTCCGGAACTTAATAGATAAAAAGGTTTGAATGAACGCAAGCGATGGGGGGCTTAGGGTGGGTCGGCTCTGCCCCCCGGGTGGCGTATGACCTGCAAATAGGTCGCCGTGCACCGGTCACGATCGATCGTTCGCTGCATCTCGCCTCCCTGCACCGTCGAACATTCTAGAGGCCCATGAATTTACTACGTTTCGCATTTCAAATTGATTCCTTCTATACCTGACTTTTTTAACCCCATGTTAAAAGTTATTCAATACAACTGCTTTTTAGTGCATTTTTGGTTTTGGAATATTATTTTTGAAGTCGGTTTTTGTTTTGTTAAAAGTTTTATTTATCTCTAAGTAATTTAATTTTCGTAGATATTAACATGCATCACATATAACATGCATATATTGTTTCCACTCCGAATCGAATTAACGACCCGTCAGACGGCTCCCCGATTGTGTTCAAGTGGTTTTCCCGGTGCCCGGAGGAACATTGTGAGTTGTAAGATTCAACGCGAGTCGCATAATCTGCACATGTTCCCGCAAGGTCAGATATCTTTGCATAATCAGGACTCGTGGCGTAATACATACATTCTCTAGTCCCTAAATTACGAAGTCATTTTATTTATCACTCTCATTTGTATCTGTTATGACTCTTTTGTGTATAAACTAATACGTTAGTAAATGTACGTATGCCTTCAGATTGTGAACTGCTTTAGTATATAATTTCACCAGCGATATTTTAAACTGACGGCAATTTGTAACCTGAACGAACCATTCACAATTTGACGTTTCAATTCTCGGCGGTTTATAAACTGTCGAAGTCAAATCGTCAAATTGTGAATTGCTTGCATTATAACGTTATAATGAAATGACAGTTATGGATATATAAAAACATATATCAAAGAAAAAAATTACGATACCTCAAATTGTCAATGATAATGATTCGTTTAGTTCCAGGGAGGCCCAATTTCGGTGCTCTTCCCTTTTCCATCCTTTGCAAATACGGATGAGATGGTACGGGGAAGAGGATTGAACGGGGAGGGGATGAATAGAAAAAGGAAATATCTTTTTTCCTGCTATCCTCTCCTCAGCCCATTAATGGTAGGCAACGCATCTGCAAGTCATTTTTTCTTGTTGCAGTTGTCTATGGGTAGCGGTCACTTAACATCAGGTGATGCGGCTGCTCGTTTGCCACCTTCTTCCATAAAAAAAGTTCACAATTTCCCGTTAGCTTATTATATGACTAGTGAGATTATAATCCGACGGTGACTGAGACACGCAGCGTCCAGCCTGCCTTTGATGCCTGTTATTTGATATTTGTAATACTATATCCTGTACTATTACTAGTACTCCTACTGTATCTCGTAGGCCAGTGGTTAGGTTAGGTTAGTAATTTGTAATTAAAAAATACATCCTTACTGTTTTACTGTTCTTGGTACTGACCCGCTGGAATTTCTCAACCCGAATAGAATCATTTATCATTAAGCCTTCAGTTTGATACTCACATCGTAGCTTTGATGGTTTTTTAGTTTAAATAAAAAATAAAGTAATTGCAGTTATTACACACCCATATATTATTATATTTCTATACACTATTTCAGATAGTCTTTATGGTAATTCTGTTGTTAAGACCTTATTTGTGAAATCTTTTGTACGTATTATGAATGCATAAATTACTAAAGGCGAAACAATCTGTCCTCCAATTACGGTCTTTAATTATCACAGTATTGCATTACTATTTTCCGTACTTCTTTGTTCTATAAATACTCCGGATTCTATTTAATGAAACTATTTCTTAAATCAACGTGTTAGGGATTATTTTTGACCGCAAACGGCGGAAATGTGTATTGTCTAGCAGTTACTGGATCTACTGGATGGGGCAGTACGCATGCGCAGACGTATCGACTACCTCATCCCCCCTTGCTCCCTCCCTATTCCTCTAAAGCCTTAATAGTGCTTACAGGATATCTGATAAAAGACTCGATAGGTACGGTATAGTATAGCTTG